>PVIA01007158.1:0-87107 GCA_004024845.1 Tonatia bakeri | reverse complement strand
CACAATGGAATTCTATGCAGCAGAAAGAAAGAAGGAGCTCCTACCCTTTGCAACAGCATGGATGCAACTGGAAAGCATTATGCTAAGCGAAATAAGCCAGGCAGTGAAAGATAAATACCATATGATCTCACCTTTAACAGGAACCTAAACAACAAAACAAAGAAACAAGCAAAATATAGTCAAAGACACTGCATTAGAGAACAGGCAGAAAGTGACCAGAGGAGAGAGAAGAGGGAATTTCAGGGGAAAAGGGGAAGGGTTTACAGCAACAAAGTTAAAAGACACATGGATGAAAACTAGGGGGAGGGTGGTAATGGGAGGGAAGTTGGGGTGGGTGGGTGGGCTTGATTGGGAGTAAAGGGGAGAAAACTGTACTTGAACAATCATTAAAATATAAAAAATAAAAAATAAAGATGTACTAAAAAATAATAATAAAATAAAATAAAATAAGCCTAGTGTCTCTCCCCAAGAAAACTGACACAGTTCTCCTTTTACCAGATTATCCTACTCTCCTACAGACCATTCCAGGCTGGCTCTTTTATATGGCAATTCTCCTGTTCTCAAATATTTAAGCTCATCTTCCTATATGTAGCTAAAATTTTGTGTCCTCAATACAGTTTTCTTGATGGTTGAAAGGGAGGTTACTGCTTTTGCATATTTTAGTTTGCCTCCCTGTACAACTCTCTGAGCTCAGCATTCCTCAAGCTACTTTGATATTTATAATTTGTTCATGTTGAATCACTTTAACCCTGAGTGTTTTTTATGTCTGTTGGCCATTTGATATTTGAACTTCTTTTTTTTTTTTCTAAAATCTCTAGGATGGTGGACAGAGTTTATGGGAAGACTACCAGACAGCTACATCCAGTTATATTATTAATTTTTGATGCTAGTATCCCAACATAGCTAGTGGTCTATTTACTTTTCTTAATTGGATGTTTTTAATTGTGTGCATATTCAGCTTTATTTGTGTATTTTGCATAGACCAAGACACTAGCTAGGCACAGTACAGATCAGAGAGAAGACTTAGGCTCTATCCTGCCAGCATCCTCCAGAAAAGCAGCCTGACAGAAAAGGGATGATGCCTTAGACTCGGCTTAGAGCAGAGCAAATTCTGCTCATGTTGGTCCAGGGCTAGCATTAGTCTCTCCCTGCTCTCTGGGTGAAAGTCCACTCTGGGTACCTGGTCTGCTTCCTTTTTCCAGCTGATCTTCTTTTTCTTAAACAAGTCCTTTAACATTTCATATAATAATGGCTTGGTGATGATGAATGCCTTTAGCTTTACCTTGTTTGGGAGTCACTTTATCTGCCCTTCCATTCTAAATGATAGCTTTGCTGGGTAGAGTAATCTAGGTTATAGGTCCTCACTTTTCACCACTTTGAAACTTCTGGCCAGTCCCTTCTAGCCTGCAAAGTTTCTTTTGAGAAATTAGCTATCAGCCTTATGAGAACTCCTTTGTGGGTAACTAACTGCTTTTCTATTGATGCTTTTAAAAGATTCTCTCTTGTCTTTAACTTTTGGCATTTTAATTATGATGTGTCTTGGTGTGGTCCTCTTTGCATCCATCTTGTTTGGAACTCTCTGTGCTTCCTGGATTTGTATGTCTATTTCCTTCACCAAATTAGGGAAGTTTTCTTTCTCTTTCTCTTCTCCTTCTGGCACCCCTATAATTCAAATGTTGGTTAACTTGAAGTTGTCCTAGAGGTTCCTTATTCTATCCTCACTTTTTTGGATTCTTTTTTCTTGTTGCTGTTCTGATCAAATATTTTTTTCTTTTTTATGTTCCAAATCATTGGTTTGATTCTTAGCTTCATCCACTCCTCTGTTGGTTCTCTGTAAATTTTCCTTTATTTTCCTTTAGTGTAAACTTTATATATGCCTGGGTCTTTTTCATTCTGTTGAAATATCCAATGAGCTCCTCAAGCATCTTAATAAGCAGTGTTTTGAACTCTGCATCTGATAGATTCCTTGTCTCTGTATTGTTTAATTATTTTTCTGGGGTTTTGTTCTATTCTTTCATTTAGGCCATACTTCTTTGTCTCCTCATTTTGGCAGCCTCCCTGTGTTTGTTTCTATCTATTAGGTAGACTGCTTTAACACCGTATCTTAGTAATGTGGCCTATTGTAGAAAAGCACACCCATAAGCTGGATGGAGTGGAGCATTAGGTAATCACCAGGGTAGGGCAGCTATGTGAACCAGGTTGATGGAGTCTCAGATATGGTGTCTCTGCTCTGTGGCTGTGTAAGGGGGAGGGCTCAGAAAACAGACTATGGCCATTGCCTGGCACCTTTAGCTTTGTGCAAGCTATCCCCCAGCATTCACTTTGATGCCAGACACCTCTTTCTCCCTGTGTACCATTGGTTGCCTTCCAGCTACTGCCCTGATGCTGAAGTCCAGAGGGAGTGAATCTGCATAAGTCCTAAGTCCATCTTGGGCCCTGTAAGAGGAAATACCTGAGAAACCCTCAGTTTCTTCCTCTGCCTCAACCCCCACTGGTTTTCATAGCCAGAAGCTATGGGGACCTATCTTCCTGGCACTGGAACACTGAGCTGGATGGTCAGGTGTGTGGCTGGGATCCCTCGCTCCCAAAGGTATCCCTCTGATTTTTATCCACTGCATGTAGGTGTGGGACTGCCCATTCTGCATCTCCATGTCTCTGCCCTTCCTACCTATCTGGACTAATTTGACTTCTTTAATTCCTTGGTTTTTGGACTTCCATATAGCTTAATTTTTTTATGATTCTGGGTGATGGTTGTTTTGTATTCTAGTTGTAATTCTTGCTTTGTTGTGTGAGGAGGCAAACCATGTTTACCAATGGTCCCATCTTAATGAGAGTTCCTATTTTTCTTTCAATTGGTGTACAGATTTCCATTCTACTTTTCCATTTTCAAGGTGGTTTCTCCACTGTGCCAGTCAGTTTAGGAACCAGGAAATTCCTCAGTTGCTGGGGCTGCCAGGCTTCTCTGACCATCTGGCTGCTGCTCTGCAACAGAAGCTGCTCCAGTGGTTACTGGGCTCACTCAGGAAGCTGAGGTGGTAGGGGATGGAGTAGGCTGAGAGGCAGGAGGAGGGTCTCATGCTTCTGCCAGGCTTGCCATGGGGTTGAATTTCAAATGATTTTACAGTATAAACTTGTTCTAAGTATTTATTGGGGCATATTTATAGTACCCATTGTTTATCTGACTTTTAATTTTAACTATTCATTCTATCTTTTACTGTTTTATTTATTTATTTCAAAATCTGGCAACTCTTTTATTGAATTAATGAAAATTAAGAAAGCTCCGCAGATGAAGTGTGATATAACCTAACATCTGAGGGAATGAATAAGGTCAAAAAAAGACTGGGAAACCAAAAGAAAAGACAAGAGGAAAAGATTCCTGAAAAGAAAGTTGTTAGAGACTAGCAGTGAAGATGGAAGTCACCGAAATGCAGAGCAGATGGTAACAAATGGTGAGAAACAGGCATTGACAATGATCAGCTACAGAAATACAGAACAAAAATAAGCATGAGGAGAAAATGATGAAAAATGTAATACCCAATTTTTCTAACATCCAAAGTTATTCGGTAGAGGAGCAAGCTAAAGGAGATATAACAACTGTGAATAGCTAATCATTGAGTCTTATTATTGTAACTTATATTTATTTATTTACTTACTTACTTACTTAATCTTTCACTATGTTGACTTCTCTTTTCCCTACGTGCTTTCTGGCTGCACTTTCTCAAGAACCCCTGATTGGTTTTCCAGCCTTCTCCAAATGATTCTTTACTGAAAATCAAGAATATAAAACAGATCTGATCCAATCCTGCTCCCACTTAGAACCCTCAGGACATTTCCAGATGAACTTTCATCCTGTTTATTCAGTACAAATCATTCAAGAAGTGATGCTAAGATTTAAAAAGCTGATGGAGATTTTAACAAAATTTTGAAGAAGCAAGAACAGAGACTTCCAGTCAAGATGAAGGTTAAAGTAAACAGTTCATCCCTTCACACTACCTCATCAACATTACAACTAACCTGTAAAACAACCATCACTCAGAACTGTCAGAAATCAAGTTGAATGGAAGTCTAACAACTACAGAATTAAAGAAACCATGTCCATTCAGACTGGTAGGAGGGGCAGAGACATAGAACAGACTGGTCCCACTTCCATGTGTAATAGATAAAACTTAGGCAGGGATATCTTGGGAGTGAGAAGTCCCAGCCCAACACCAGGTCCCCCAGCCCAGGTTTCCAGTGCCAGGAACATAAGTCCCTATAACTTCTGGATGCAAATATCAGTCGGGTATAGCTCATGCAAACAACATGAATCAGTGAAAGAAACATCTGGAGTCCCAAGCAGTTCCTCTTAAAGTACCCACACATAGACTTCCTCAGACTCAATCTCTCTGAGCTTCAGCACCATGGTAGCAGCTTGAAAGGCACTTGTGGCATGCAGGAAAGAACTGAAGTGTCTGGCATCAAGGCAAGAACTGTGGGACAGCTTTCATCCAGACACAAAGGCCCTCTGTCCCTCTTCTGAACCCTCCCACCACAGAGCCACAGAACCAGCAGTCAGGAGCTGTATCTGAGACTCCATCAACCTGGCTAACACTGTGTGCCCCACTGTGGAAATTCCCTGAGGCTTCATGCCCATCCAGTTTATGGACCCACCCAAGCAGTTAACAGTGGCTTTTGCAGATGACTGATTAGTATTGGCTCATGTTTCACAACTTCCTGAATCCTCTCAAAGAAGCAACAGCCAGCCTCAGGGAACTCCCAGCCCCCATGCCACTTGCTAAATGATCTCAGGCCCAGCACTAGCAACAGCAAACCTAACTTCATAGCTTGGCTTCCCCTGAGAATCTCCAAGTCCAACATAAGTAGCAGCCATCTTCAGATTGCTTTAGAGCTCATGAATGGTGACCCCTGGCAGAACACAGGTGAAGATTGACCTTGGCCTGCACCACCTAGGAAAATCCAGAGCCAGTGGAGAGAGCTACAGACAACATTGTAGTACCACTATCCTGCCCCTGCACAGCTGATCCTCCACAGAGGGTGGAAGCTGGCGGTCAGTAGCCATAGCCAATCCTTGTAGCTGACTGGTGTAGGTAAATGCTTCCCATTGACCTACCAAAAGCAATCATCTCAACTACAAGAGGAAGGTGTACTCAGCTCACATGAAGGGTGCACCTCTAAGGGTGGCTGTGCCATTGGACCCTACAGGACACCCTACCTAATACATAGGAACAAACACAAGGAAGCTGCCAAAGTGAAGAAACAAAAACACATGTTCCAAATGAAAAGACATACCAAAACTCCAGAAAAAGAACAAAACAAAATGGAAATAACAAATCTATCAGATGCAGAGTTCAGAACATTGGTTATAATGATGCTCAAGGAACTTAGTGAGAAGCTCAACATCATAAAGAAGATCCAGTCAGAAATGAAGGATACACTAATTGAAATAAAAAACAATTTACAAGGAAATGACAGTATATGGATGAAGCCAACAATCAAATCAATGATTTGGAATATAAGGAAATAAAAAACAAGAAAAAGAAAAAAGACTCCAAAAAAATGAGGATAGTGGGATAGTGTAAGGAGCCTCTGGTACAATATTCACATCATAAGGGTGCCAGAAGGAGAAAAGAAAGAGCAGAAATTAGAAGTCTATGTGAAAAAACAATGTAAGTAAATTTCCCTAATTTGGTGAAGGAAATAGAAATGCAAGTCCAAGAAGCACAGAGAGTCCCAAACGAGATGGACACACAGAGGAACACACCAAGACACATAATTAAAATGCCAAGGGCTAAATACAAACATACCATCTTAAAAGTAGCAAGAGAAAAGCAGTAGTTACAGGGGCATTCCCATAATACTGAAATCATTTCTCAAAAGAGATTTTGTTGGTTAGAAGGGATTGGCATGAAATATTCAGTCATGAAAAGCAAGGACCTACTGCCAAGATTACTACACCCAGCAAAACTATCATTTACAATCAAAGGGCAGATAAAGAGGTTCTTTGGCAAGAAAAAACTAAAGGAGTTCATCATCATCAAACATTTTTACATGAAATGTTAAAGAGTCTTATTTAAGAAAAAGGTTGCCAGATGAAAAGGGGTTGTGAGTGAATGGGTGAAGAGGTGAGGGGATTAAGAAGTACAAATAGGTAGTTACAGAGGAGCCACAGGGATGTAGAGCACAGTATAGGAAATGGAGTAGCAGAAGAACTTATACACATGACCCATGGACGTGAACAATGGTGTGGCAAGTGCCTGAGGGAGTGGAAGGTGCTCGGTGGAGAGGGGTAATGGAGGAAAAATTGGGACAACTATAGTAGCATAATCAATAAAATATAATTGAAATTTAAAAAATAAAAGATCAAGAACAAAAATATGAAAACTGTATATGTGTTTGTGTGTATTTATGTGTTTTTTGCCATAAATACTCAGAAGGTAAATCACCTAAAATCCTTACAGATTCTAAATAATTTAAAGCAAAGTAGAGCTATGTATATGAAATAATTAGAATCATAAGTTATATACTTTTGGCCACTACTGGAGTGCTTTCATTCCAAATATTTTTATTTTCCTTATGGAAGACTAAACACCAAATAGTTTAAGACTGTAATGTGCATCAAAATTAAGATTAGAATGCAGGTTTCTTAGTGTCTTAATATACTATACTTTAATCATGCTACTTTTTACAAGTTATATATAACCAACAGAATATTTCCAGTGAAACAAAATCCAAACCAATAGTAACCTTAGAGACTCAATTTATATTAGTAACATAATTTTATATCACCTTTGATATTTTATTTTGTGTGTATTTAGTGTTTGTTGTTAGATGATATGGTCATTAGAAGATTTTTTATATGTATGTGTGTGTTTATTAATATGAGATATTTCAACAGTGGCTGTGAATGATTTTGGATATGAGATTCATTCATTTAATATATTTACCAAATTCTGTACTAGCATGGCCAGCCATTCTCAGATTAAAGCAGAAAAATATGGACTATTCTTTTACAAAGATACACTATAAATCATTATTTCAAATCTTGGTGACTGAAAATATAATTATAGTAGTGCTTTTAATTTTTATTCATTTTGTTATTGTATGCAGAACATAATTGTAATGTATAAATGACAAAAAAAATTTAAAGCTTGATATATATTATTTTAACCTGAATCAAAATAGCATATCCTAGTGTTACAGAAGCACAGTTGGTGTCTGGTCTTGTTTATTATAACCTTCTAGGATGTTATTTAGAACATATATGTTACTGCAGAAGTCATTTCATAGGGAATATAACTCATAATTTAGATGATATTATATGTAATATCTAGTAAAGCATGCAAGTGTTTTGATTCTTTTTTTGCAGTGAAGTTTAAAAATTAATTTGAGTTGTCAGCTAGCTAGGAAAGGATACTTTTAACATAAAGAATTTTGGAATTGTCTGTGTTGGTCAAGGTTGGTGTCATGCTGAGTCCTTAGAATAAGCTTTGACAACTTACCACAATAAATGCTAGAAAGTGCTCTAAGGACAAAGAAGGGTGTAACTTATGTCCTAAGGAAATTGGAAAAGATTTGCTGAGGGAGTGACATTCAACCTGTCTGAAGGATGAATGATTAAGATTTCCCAAATTAAAAAATAAGAGAGAAGATCATCCCTGGCAGAGAAATGCATTTGCAAGAGCTTGGAAGAATGTGGAGGCATTGTAAGTATGTGTTGGGTGGAAGAAGTTGACAGCATTTGCACGTTCGGTTATGTAGAAACCAACTAGAAAGCTATTTAAGGAGTCAAAGGAAGAAAAGGCAACAAGATCCCACACATCAGCAGTGATTACAGAGACCGTGGGCCACACTTGTAAATCTGACTCATATGTGATATTGAAAGTGGAAAATGATAGAAAATGAGAGTGGAGGATGTTTTCAGAAGTTTAGCTTAAGAGACTGGGTGAGTTGTCAATTCATTTAACTGAAAGATGGCAGTACATTATGAAGGTCAGATTTGGAGGAGCAAATAATGAGAGGATGTATTAAACATCACCAGTTTAAAGGACAGTGAAAGGGGTCAATAAGAGAGGTTATACAGGGGGACAAATTCACTGGTGAAAACAATCTTAGGAAGCTTACCTGAAATATAAACTTTTAACAAGAAAAAATCTTTTGCCTCTTACTCTGATTTTGAGGTTGATTGTGCATATTTACTCTATTTCAATTTAAAAGTGAAGAATATCTAAAAAATGTCATAAATTACTCTTTAATTTCTGTACTCTGCCCAATGACGTGTGTTAGAATCTTTAAAAAACAGACCACCAGTGCTCAGGATCATTCTGAGACAAGCAGGAAAAACTAATTATTCCAAATATAATCCCTTTACTATGATTGGGGAAAATATTTTTAAATGTAAATAAAATGCTTAATTTAAGAAACTAAAAAAGTTGGTCTAATTATCTGGCATATTGTTTTATTTCCAAGTGTCCATCTTTTCCCTACTTTGACACAGCAGGGTCTCAACCTCAACACACATATGCACACATGGCAATGTAAATAACACATTTAATGAATTATTTTCTACTGTCCTTAAAAACTAAGCAGATGGTCCAGGAGAATGATGAAGATATGGTACTCTTTTGCTTCAGGTTAGATCTGGCCCTTGGTTCAGAGCCAGTCTAGGTAGACAGTTGTTGCTACTTAATGAGAGACTAGGTGCATTGTGTCTCCATTGATGCTCATTTCTGTACCTTGTTTTGTTCCACATATATCTAGAAAATGTGAAATAGAAAGAAGATTTGTTCTGACAGCATTCATGTGTTAATCTGACTATAGTTGCTAGAGGTGCATAGAGCTCTAATGGGATTTATGAAGAGAGTAAAACATTGAATTTATATTACTAAAATAATTATTTGGTCTTTGGCATTCTGTATCAGTAAGAAAAAGAAATAAAATCTAAGGCTTGGTGCAAAAGTTCAAGGTCAGTCAACTGAAGGAGCCATTTCCATTTGAAAGAGTTCATTATCGACAATGGGAAAAAAATTTAGAAATATTTTTCTCCCTATTTATTCATGTTAATTAAATATCACTTCCATGAAAACATACAACCAAATGAGAGCTTGGAGTCTATTAACCTTCCCATATAAAGATGTAACCTTTATATTATCATTTACATTGTTCTCTTCTAAGAGATGCACCAGCCCACAAACCAGGGCCAATAGTAAACTTTCCAAAATATCTGGATTATTTCCACATGATGATAGAACTTCACACGAGAATGAGTCTAATTTCCTAAATGAGATTGTTCCTAAAACTGAGCAGTTAGAAATCTATGACACATGATCTTGCCCAAGAGAGGAGAGGAGAGTTTCCACAAACTGTGTTTAAAGGCAATGATTGGTGAAAAACGAAGTGTTTCCTATCAGTAAGCCCTTGGGCTAAGTCCGTACAACAAACTGACTTTGTAAGCATAAATCAAGGGAGGAACAAATGAAGGAAGAGATTAAAAACTCCCTAAATTTACCTTTACTATATCAAACTGACAAAGATTGGAAATAAACTGGTGACATCTATTGGCAGTGGTGCAAGGAAATGGTCACATATAATACTCTGGTAGCTATCAGTTGGTGCAAATAATTGAGTGATTTTACAATATTTATCAAGAATAGTAAAAAAAGTAAGAAGAGTTCAAATATTTCTCATTAAATGCATAAGAACTTATATTTGAGGTTTTTAAGTAAGGTATTAATTATAATTTGGGAAAATGCTCAACTACATAAATTTCTAAAATAGAAGATTGGTCAAGTAAATTGGTAGATATATTTACAACAAAATATTTCATGTTTTTTAAAAAAGTATCATTTAAAGACTATTTAATGATATGAGAAAATGTTCATAGTTTAATGCTAAGTAGAAAAGCATGACACAAAACAACACATTTAATCTTAGTAATATGTGTGCAGTGTGTGTGTGAGTGTCTGTGTCTGTCTGTGTTTATAGTGCAACCTTGAATGATAGGAATTGCTCCACTTTGTTCATGGTGCTTTACTTCTGGATGATAGGAATATAATGAATTTTATTTTCTTATAATTTTCTATGTTTTTCAGATTCTGAATTATAAATATACAAAACTTGTGTGATCTGAAAAAATAGCAAATAGAATTTTGAGGAACAAAATTTTGGTTGAGCAGACTTATATGTCCAAAATGTCTAAATAGTTCTTCTTACCTTATTTTTATTTTGTTCTCTCTGTGCTAGTATAAAATTTCATTAGAAATGTGTCACTCAGACATATTCCACATGACCTGGTAGTTAATAGTGTACTTTCTAAGCCAATATAATTTCTATTTTCATCCTCTCTCAAATGTTCTTCAATTATTTCCATTATCAGTTTAGGATGTCCATAGTGAGATATAGTGTCCTCTTTTCTCCATTAGAACTGCTTCTTCCAAACAAGATATCCACTTCATTTCCATAAAATAACCATCATATTAATTTTTCAAAATGCTTCTGAAATATTATTTAACTCTTTGGGTTTAATTTTTAAATTCAAGTCATTTATATTTACTATGTGTACTGATGAAATACATTGAGTCTTTTATTTTTATGAGTGTTTATTTCTGAAAATTTAGTAGGTAACCAATCTGTTATGTTTTTTTGGTGATGCCACATTTTTATTAAAAGTATCTACCTTTATACTTCTGTTGGGCAATTTTATTGCACCTGAAATTTCAGTCTTAAATTTTTTCAACAGGTTGGCAAATCTAAGGCCAAACAAAGTTTCCATCTTTGCCTCTGTTCATTATTCTGTACAAAAAGATCTTTAGATTGTATACCTGCCTTGGATTAGGAATACAAATAAAAGACAGAATTCATGGTCTAATTAAGAACTCACGTTACTTAAGAGATCAACAAGGAAACAATCATAGTAGGTCTATGCTGGATTGGGCCTTGGGTTCTATAAATGCTGGAGAAGACACACCTAACTTTTGGATTGAAGCTAAAGAGGGAGGTATATTAGTTTGCTAGGGCTGCCACCCATAGCAAAGTAAAAACTTGGTGAATTAAACAACAGAAATTCATTGCCACATTAAGTCTGGAGGCTGGAAGTACTAAATCAGGCACTATCAGTATTGGATTCCTTTGAGAAATGTGAGGGAAAGATAGTCCTACTCCAGGACTGTCTCCTTGGCTTGTAGATGGATGTTTCTCTGTGTCTCTACACATTGTCCCTCTATGTGCATCTCTCTTTGTATGGCCTTCTATGTAAATGGTCCCTAGTCCAATATGACCTCATCTTAACTAACTACATCTTCAACAATCCTCTTTCCAAATAAGGCTACATTCTAAGGCATGGAAGATTAGGGCTTCAAAATGTGGAAGCCCTAATCTTCCACATTTGAATTTGGAAAGATACAACTCACCAATAACAGAGACAGTAGAGGAAATTTTTTCTGCAAAGATAATGTTTAATTAAAAATTCTAACAAAGAGTAATCTAGGAGAGATGAGCAGGCAAGAAGGTCAGGAGATGACATGAGTAGTGTAAAGACCTAAAAACATGAAAGGTAAGGGGTGAGCGTGATGTGAGAGAAGTCTGAAATCTTGGCAGCTGCTTATATACCTGGCTCTGCAAGGTGATGGTGCTGAAAGTGAAGGCAGCATGGTGCCAGTTAGAATCTGAATTTTGGAAATGGTTATTCTGGTAGCACTGTGATATTTGTGAAATGCATTCTGTTTTCTAGCGAGACCCCCCTTTTTAGGCATGCTCTTGATTTAAAGAACTCACCCCCCTTCTTTAAAACTTTTCCAGTTCTCTTTGCAAAACTTATACTCTCTGATTTTATTCTATTAATTCTCTTAAATCCTGTTGCCTTTCATCATCTCCTAAATAATTTAATTCGGTAAGAATTTAAATGGAAAAAATTACATCCATGAAATGTATTAATTATAAGATAACAAGATAAGTATTTAAATACTCAGGATGTTTTAAATTGTTCTTTGAAATCATACCTTAATCACATATTGTAGAATAATAATCAAAAAATTCAGAGCCCTAGCAAAGCAGTTCAGTTTTAACATCATCCTCTGATCCTGCCACGTTAGGCTTCCACGAGTGCATTCTCCAACGCTTTTAACTTCCTGCCGGCTTTAAACTTCTTAAGTTAATTGTCCTGTTATTTTAACTCTTCTTTCAGCCTCAGGGTGACATTAAGCAAGGTTATGTGTTTCATAAATCTCTTCAAATCTCTCCAATTATAAAGTAACTAGCTAGATTTATACCCAGAGCAACTTAATTGATTAAAAGATCATCACTACAAACCCTGTTTATTTAGTTGAGTTTCAAAATGGCAGCATTTGCTCTAAATATTCAGAAGGCACCAGTACCATCAACAGCAGCATTGATTATAACATTTATGATTAGCTAATGTTATAAGTTATCCATGGTTATGATTGAAGAGTGAATATAAAACAGCCTGAAATGGCATTTTAAAATGCTCTCTCTGAGTTGTTTATACCAGATTGAAAATATAGGTCTTTCCTCGTGTCTTGCGAAGGGCACCATATTGACATTGTGTCAAAGCACAAAAAGCAAGGAATCCCTGAGGTGAGAGCTACCTGGGAGATGCTTTCTTACTAGTTCCTACTAAATGCACCTACTTAAGTATTTGAAAGAAGATGTGGAGTGAAGTGTTTCACATAAAGTGGACATTTTACAAAAATAAATGCTTTCCATCATGTACCTAAATTTTCATTAAATAAAATATTTGATTACACTAGATCTTAACGTACTATACACAACTCTGGCTTCTCAATAAATCATGCTGAATAATTAACCTTTTTCTTAATAATTCAGCCACCATTAAGAACATAAACCATTATACTACAGATAAAAATATCTCAGGAGATATTAAAGTGTAAGACCATTTTATGAGTAATTTATTTAAGGGTGAGAAAAGTGATTAGACTAAGGTTCCAACCAAACCTAAGCTTTTATTAGTTAAATAACCTTTATCTGAATACTTCTGTTCCATTTTCTCATTTTGTCTCTCTGTAAAGAAGCCTTCAGATATTATTCCTGCAACTCATTAATTTAGGTTGTCGCCTTATAAAAGTTAGATCTTTAAGAATATCTTAATGCTTAGAAATTTGTTTCTTCATGCTTCTCTTGGCTGAGGTTCACAACGTGCCTGAAAGCAAAATTCTTTAAGAAACATAACTGTAACAGTTCTTTTTTTTTAACAGAATTGGAACTTTTTTCTGAATAGAACTTAGGCTATTAGTAATCAAATCTTGAAAGTCTTATCTCTACTGCCTCTATCACTATATACATATTTGCATATTTAAGTCCATATATAAAAATTCCAAGAGAAAATGTTTGGAGAAAGGATGAAAATATTAAAAAATTGTTAGTCACCCGTGTGATATAGTAAGGAGACATTTTGAGTAAGCTTGTATATGCCACTAAGTACAAATCTTCTGTCAAGAGATTTTTTTTCCAGATTGATTCTGTAATCCCTAGATTAATGTTTTTTAAAGTAGTTAGCTAAGATGACAAGAATAATGGCAATGAGAAGGAGGAGAAAGAAAAAAGAAAGCAACATTTTTAATAGTCTGGAACAGTTAGAGAAGGCTTTAAAAAGAAGCTGAGCTTCAATAAATGATCTAAACTGAAACCCCACGGACTTTTTTAACAGCACACATTGTGACTCATAGGCAATGACCTAAATAAAGAGTAAAACAGGGCATTCTATTTATCATTCTAGGATGTTCCAGTTTCCAGATTTTTGTAATATCAGTTACTATGAGGTTTTAAGACCTGTAAATGAATTATGATACACATCACAGTTTAAAATGATATAATGGGTTTAGTATAGATCAACAGGATTGGTACAGTTTAAAAATATGAATAAAGGGCATGAAGTATTGGGTGTGGTGTAAGCCAGAGCATAGAACTGGAAATGCATGCTTATGGAAGTAATAGGCAAAATAGCTGAAAAATTGAATTGAAGATAGTTTGAATGTCAAGCTAAAAGAACTTGTAGACCAGCCTTCCCTAAAACATGTGATTCAGAATACTAATTCTTTGTGACAATGATAAACTTTAACATTTTCAAATCTTTAGCTTTTAAAAAAGAGTTTAGGAAACACTGGTTTGAACAACAATAGGTATATTTCTTTATCACAAGACCTCTCTGAGCCCTTAATATGCTAATATATACTGACAGTTTTTTAAAGAAAGATACAACTCAGAAATATGGACTGGGTAATACTGCTCTTGAAAATGTGGACTCAGTGAAGCTTCTAGAACTGGGGAATGGACATATACTTTAGGAAAATAGTCAATACATTTAATGTGTGTATCAAGATATAAAATGGACAAAACTCTAATGTTTTCTTTTATAGCAATTATGGATTTAATTGTACAGCATTTTATTTGATATTCATTTTCCTCACTACCCAGTAAATTCATTAGAGCAGGAACTAGAATTTTTCTACTCATGATATTTCTCAAAAATATAACTCAGTATCTATCCACCACAGAGTAGACATTGACTAACTATCTGTTGGATAAGTGATAGTAAAGGAGAGATCAAAATAGTATACTTCCATAAGTCTAATTTTTGGAAATACTACCAGGATATGGTAGGAGTCTGAACCAGATTGAATGAATGGTAAAGGAACAAAGAGGAAGATGTAAGATGCTTACTATGGAAGGAAAGAAAGAAGGAGCAGTAAAAGATGACTCCAACATACAGAATTATGAGAATTAAAACACAGCTAATTAGAACAAGAAATCAATAAGGAAAGCACAGTGTCTGGTACAAAGTAGGAGCTTTTTAAATATTTCCAAGTTCTGCTTTAGGCTAGTTGAGTTGTATTTAAAAATAGGTAGCTCATTAAGCAGAAAGTGAATTAGGAATGATGGTTTATATTAGGAATCATTCATAGAAAGAGCCTCTTGAAGTCAATAGATAAAAATTCTAGGAAGACTGTGCATAGAGAGACAGAAGCATTGCTGTTCTTAGAAGAAGTAACTTGTCTAATGGCATAACCTAGAAATATTTGATAAGCTTCTTCTTGGCACCAGGTACCATGCTTTCCTTCCTGTTTTTTTTATTTTATTGTGTTTTGTCAATTATCATTTATCCCTCTTATACCCTTTCCCCCACACACACAATCATCACAATGTTATCCATGTCCATGAGTCCTTTTTCTTTTTTTCTTGATCCCTCCACCCCCTATCACCTACACCCTCAGCTGTCATCTTGCTCTCTATCTATGAGTCTGTCTCTATTTTGCTTGTTAGCTCAGTTTGTTAATTAGTTTCCATATATGAGGGAAATTATATGGTATTTTTCTTTCTTGTACTGGCTTATTTCACTTAGCATAATGTTCTCCAGGTCCATCTGTGCTGTCACAAAGCCTAAAATTTTCTTCTTTTTTACTTCAAACAAAAAAGTTTTTGCACAGCAAAGGAAACCATCACAAAACAAAAAGACAACCCATGGAATGGGAGAATATGTTCACTGATATATCTGATCAAGAGTTAATACCCAAAATTTATAAAGAACATACAAAACTCAACACCAAAAAACAAACAACCCAATTAAAAATGAGCAAAGGCCCTGAATAGACACATCCAAAGAGGACATACAGATGGCCATAGACATGTGAAAAGGTTCTCAAGTCACTAATCATCACAGAAATGTAAATTAAAACCACAGTGAGATATCACCTCACACCTGTCAGAATGGCTATCATCAATAAATCAAAAAACAACAAGTGCTGGCGAGGATGAGGAGAAAGAGGAATGCTTTTGCACTGTTGGTGGGAGTGCAGATTGGTACAGCCATGGTGGAAAGCAGAATGGAGATACCTCAAAAAATTAAAAATGAGTCTGCCTTTTGACCCAGCAATCCCACTTCTGAGAATACATCTAAAGAAACTCAAAACACTAATTTGAGAGAACATAAGCACCCCTGTGTCCATTGCAGCATTATTTATAATCACCAAAATATGGAAGCAGCCCAAGTGTCCACCAGTAGATGAGTGGATAAAACAACTGTGGAACATTTACACAATGGAATACCACTCATCCATAAAAAAGAAACACTTCTTGTTTTCATAGCAGCACTAAAGAAAAAAATGGATGTGTTCTAATGTTTATTCATTAATCTTTATTAAAAAAATTGGTGTCCATGTACTGATAGCAAATCAAATCATGTAAAATAATTATAGGTTTTCAGATACTGTAATGATAAAAAGAAAACAAACCCATGAAATATGAATATTTTTAATTACAATCATTTTAACAGTCAAAATATAAACAAAGCTCAGATGCTCCACTTGTAGTTCTAGAATCAACATGCATGTTGTCTTGATAAGGGGGTTTCAGGGACCTACTTGAGGTTGGGTAATGGTTTTAAAGCTGTTTCTTGAAGTAGGACATGGAGAGAAATTGGCGGTTTTCCATATCCCTGTGGCACATTTAGTGAAGCAAAAGGTTTCTCAGTGAATAAATTAGAAACATTTGTCATTTGAAAAATTTAAATCTGTGCCAACTAATGAGGAAAGCCAGAGTATTTGTCATAAAAAAAAATCTTGGAAAGATTGAACTTTCCTTTATCCCCTTATCTTTCAAGGTATGTAATATTGTGCAAGGACAATATGAATAGACATAGGTATAAAATCCTAAGGGAGGCAAAGGTATTGAAAGTCTGGTATTTTGATACCTGTATTCTTACACCTTGAGTGAACTACTGCAGGCATAATTCTCAAATGGTTGAAGTTCTTTTTGGTATAAATTATCAGTAGAGAAGGATTTGAAGAATGTAGGCAGATGAGTCTTCCTTTTACTTCAACTAGGTCAGACCATGTTAGCAAGCCCTGCTGTTTAAATGCATTTGATTCTGGAAGAATGTTGAAAGGGAGGCTGTTGACTGTACACTGTGATTATAGAAAAAAAACCTTTAGTTATTCAATTTATATATTTTTAAAAATACATGATTCAGCCCTGGCTGGTGTAGCTCAGTGGATTGAGCGCGGGCTGCGAACCAGGCATCGCAGGTTCGATTCCCAGTCAGGGCACATGCCTAGGTTGCAGGCCATGTCTTCCAGCAACCACACATTGATGTTTCTCTCTCTCTCTCTCCCTCCCTTCTCTCTCTAAAAATAAATAAATAAAATCTTAAAAAAAAATACATGATTCAGGAGAGAAGGGAATCAATGCAATATTGTGAATATCCAGGAAAAAAAATGTTCTTGTATTTGATTTCAAGGAATTTACTGGAAGGGCCTTAACAGGAGAAGATTAATACTTGTTTTTCCTTTTTAAATCTTTTTGAAAAAGTGAAAATCTAAGAATTCCTTTTTTGGTGCGTGCTAAAGATATGTAGTAAACAAGAAATCAAAGTTTCTGAGTCAAACTCCAAACACTGGTCATGAAGCTACATGCCTGTGAGGTATACTAGGCAGTGGTCATGTTTCAGAAAAAAATATATAGGGTTTCTGTGTAGCATGTATGGAATGCATATGTACTTTCTTGTGTTTTATGCTTACACAACTTCTGAAAAGCTTTCTCAATTCTGCTATATTACATTTTCAAGTTTTTGACATTCAAAAAAGTCTTTAAAACTGATCACTAGCAAAGAGGACAATGTTATTTCCCTCACTGCCAACCCTTCATTCTGTTTTGCATTCATAAAGAATTCCATGTGAAAATTACTGTCATGCGTGTATGTGTGTGAGAGAGAGAACTGGTAATAAAGTCATGTCTGTAAATTATCACATGCTAATTTATATACATTGCTATCTATGTAACACAGGAACTGCCAATGAAAAAATTAAAGGTTCAGGGGTAAAGATGTATGAGATTCAATCTCAGGTCTACTCATTATTCTGTGTGACCTTATGCACATCACAGACTTACTAAAGCTTAATTAGTTATGATTAAGATATGAAAAATAATATATGAATGCCTATTTGTATGAAAAATATCCATGGTAATAGATTAGAAATTGTTTTAAAATTTTTTGCCAGGACTCCACAGATAAAAGCTATAATCATCTTAGCTCCCATATTCATTTGCTAATACAATTTATACTTTTTGAAGTATCAACTCTGGACTGGAAACTAGAAAAGTATTAGAAATATGAATTGTTGAACAGGCTGAACATTGTGCCTGTCCTCACAGAGGTTTCAATCTAGTAAAAAAGATTGATATTGAATTAAGTAATTAAAATATGATCAAAGGGAATTGCAGTATATAGTTGGAACGTATGATCAAGCATCATAACCTGCCTTGATGAATAAAAAGAGGCTATTTTCCCTTCTTAATCTAATTTTTTTAAAGGCAAGAGAATAATGGCTATGCAGAGGCAGCCTCATTGCTGAGGGCCTTAGTGTAAGAAAGATCATGTAGTCTTAGGGATATAAGAGAAGCTATGAATGCAAAAGCACAAAAAGGCATGAGAAGAATGACTGTGGAAGGCAACAGTCAGGCCACAGGACGTTGTCATTGTTTGTAGGCCCGAGTGAAAAATTTGGACTTTGCCTAATGTCAGAGGGGAGTCATTGAAGTATTTGTACCAAGAGGGTGACAACATAATATTTGTATTTTTAAAAAGTCACTCTAGCTGCACTGTGGAGGAAAAACCATAGAAAGAGAGAAATGGGTATAAATGCAAGAGATAATAGTCTCAGCTAGGTTGCTGAGCAGTTCAAATGGATAAAAATAACCATTCAAGAAATGGTTAGGCTATTTAACAGTTAGGACTTGGTGACAGATGTGGGAAGTAAGCAAACTAGAGGAGTCAAGAACAGCGCCAAAGTTTCTATGTTGAGAAACCAGGTGAATGATATTGCCATTTTCTGAGACTGAGAACACAGGAGGAGGTGGAGGTTTGGGCAGAAGAGTACTCACTAACATTGTGAGTGCTTGAAATTTGAAGACATAATTTAAGTGTTTTGTATGTACTCTGTTATTTAATAGATGACTAAACTGATAGAGTTAAAATAATGTGTCCAGAGTCACACAGCCAGGGAGATTGCTCCATAGACTTGACCCTCATGATGAGCTCCATACCTTTCAAGAGCATCACTTTAATTTTGAACAGTTACATTTGAGATGCCTGTAAAATATAAAGTGGAAACGACAAGCAAAGTAAATATGAGTAGAGATAATTTTTTTTTACAAACATTCATTCATCAAAGTTGAATGAAGTGAGAGTTGCAAAAAGTGAATGAGATTGAAAAGGGAGAGAGTGTATAATTAGACTGGAACCGTCCTGGGGGTTTGGGGAACTCTAATGCTATAAATCTCAGTCCTTGGTAGAGAAGATAGGACCTTCTCAAAAGACTGAAATGGAGGAAATGAAGGGCAAGGATAAAGGTCAGAAGAGTGTGATGTCAGGGGAGCCAACGGAAGGGAGTGTTTCCAGAAGAAAGATGTACTTCTCTGCCAAGTACTCCTAAAAGGTCAAGGAACAAGGGATTAAAAGTATGAAAGCAAGTAAAGGAAAACTTTCTTTTAAACATGGAAGTTAATCTCCCACCTTCATTATTTATCTACTCTTACTACCAAGATTCCACTATATTAAAGGAATTTTTAAATACATATGATCACAAGGACAGAGAAAATAGGAAAGAAGACATCAAGAGATAAGAAATTTCAACCAATTTTGAGAAGACAGGGAGTAAAGATGTAGTTCATATCCATCTACATACAAAGTACATTATTAGCTACATTATTAGCTGCACAGATGGATATGAAAATTTATTTATTCCATAGACCTCTTTAGAGTCTTGAAGACAAC
This sequence comes from Tonatia bakeri, assembly GCA_004024845.1. Taxonomy (NCBI): domain Eukaryota; kingdom Metazoa; phylum Chordata; class Mammalia; order Chiroptera; family Phyllostomidae; genus Tonatia; species Tonatia bakeri. The sequence continues at coordinate 67,309 of PVIA01007158.1, read as the reverse complement.
AGGTACCAGGAAAGAACTGAAGAGACTCAGTACTGAAAATAGGAAAATTGATGGAATTTCTCCATACACAGACTGCATGGCTATGCCCCAGACCGAAGGGGAGAATATTCTTCGGCTTGCTGCCAGATCACCCTGCAGTGAAACCTATTATGCATACAAAGCCTCCAATTAGTGTGTTAGAGCTTCACTCTTCAATATTGAAGGACAGCCAGGGATCACCAGATTTTTTTTAAATCCCTATCATGTAAGATAAAAACCTAAGTAAACAAACAGAAAATAGAACTAAAAAATAACACAAGAAGCAGGAGGAAAAGATTTAAAGTACACAGCTTTACATATCTCCTGAGAGAACATGAACACATTATGGTCCCCTGAGATACAAACAAGGCTCTTATGAAAGAGGAGTGTGCATGTAGGAAGCAACAAGTAAGTTTGAAAAGGAAAAATGTGCTATTGGATCTAGATAATCGAGTCGATGGATTTAGAATATAAAGTTGAGAAAAATCTCTCAGAAAATAGAATAAAAAGGCACAGATAGAAAAATACAAGAGAAAAAAAACAGTCACAAGAGAAATCTATGAGATAGGTCCTACATCCACCTAGTCAGGATTGCAGAAAAGGGGAACATGAAAACAATGAAGATAAAGAAATTATAAATTAAATAATAATAGAAAATGTAACATAATTGAAGGGTAAGTGTCTCCAAAGCAAAAAGACCCATCAAGTACCCAGTACAATGGAATTTTTAAAAAAGCACACTTCAAGACACATCGTCATGAAATTTCAAAAGACTGCAGACAAGATAAAAATTCAAAAATATTCTGGTGGAAGGGAATGTGGGTGTAAAACAGGATTTTGAATAGTAATGGGACTGCATTTCCTAGCAACAATTTTAAAGACTAGAAATAATAAATTTAAAATCCCTTCAAATACAGAAGGAAAATTATTTCTGACCTGGAAGTATACATTCAACCAAACTTTCAATTGCTTATGGGTGAAATAAAGCCATGTTCAGACTTTCAAAGTTCCCAAAAAATGTACCTATCATAGATGCTTTCTCAGTAAGTTATTAAATGTTATATTCTGCCATTGGAATATATATCCCAATAAGTCTAGAAAGCAAAAGACATGGGGTCCAGGAGGTAATAGACATGATAAAGAAATGCAAAATTCACAGAATAATAGTGAAGAGATTCCAGAAAACAGATAATGTCAGGTCTAGAAAAGCAACCAACCCAGAAAGGAGCAGGAAGACCCAGTGCTCCTGAAGGATCATTTCAGGGGAGGGGAGATGATTAAAAACCAAATTACATGTGTTTATGCCAAGAGGAGATAGGATATTAAATTCATGAAAGATACATAGAAAAACCAAGCAAAGAAAACAAGAGCCAATTTTTAAAGAAACAAAAAGATGCATAAGAAATAAAATGTGATTGAATTGCAGTGGTATATATTGATCATAAAATAAATACTATTAATTTAAAAATATATCTATATACATATGTATGCTAGAAGTATGTGAGAATGTATTAGAAAAAAGATAAACTGCCACCTTTTGTACTAGAAACCTGTAATTGAAAAATCAAGACTAGCACCATGATCAAGTTATTTAGAAATGTGGGGTAGAAAAATGCTCTAAAAAATTGGAAGTTATTATGTGTATGGAGCATAGGTCAGAAACTGAAGAGACAGTCCATGAATTGGATACCAAAGCTATCAAAGGGTGGAGAGGAAGTTCAAGAGCTGATAAATGAATGGCATGAGAAAGGGCAGAGAGATGTTACTGCCAGGTAATGACACCATCCAAGGACAGAGGTTTCAAAGGATGAGAGAAAAGTAATAGTTTTTTAGAAAGCAAGGAAGATAATTCCACTTTCCAACCCTCAGGTGTTTAAGGTGTTTGAAAGTCATCGTGCCTCACTTGTAAAGCCTGTAAGTAGCCAAGTTGCAGTTGAGACTATGATGGGGAGGGAACATTCAATAGGAGGATGAAACTCATTGAAGTGGTGGATCATGCCGTAAGGCATAATCTCAGAGTGTAGACAGAGAAGAGGAAAGAGAATTGGGCCAGAGGAAAACCTTAGCACATTGTGGGGGTGAGAGATGGGACAGAAGGGATAATCAGGAGAGCCTACATTTTGGGTCAATGAAAGGCAAAACATTATAAATGAATTAAATTCCAAAAGTCTTGGTGGGCAGTGAACACTATGGCTAAAAGCTTCAGACCTGGATATTCTGTTTTCTCTTGATTTATAATAAAAGTTTTGTGGTAGTAACAACAGATAGGTATCAAAAATTACCATGTTTTTCAGCACTAAAGGGGTAAGTGCAAGGTGGTGGGCAGCAAAAAACACTCCTTACTTACTCATCTGTGGGTCAACAGACACAGAGCATACGCCTTTAGTGGGCACCACAGTTGGGCGGTCAGTGTGGCTACTAGTGACTGAAATTAAAGATCTGCAAAACTCTTAAGACACTTTCCTTCCCCACAGCCTCCCCTTTCACCTCTCTTTTAATCCACCACCACCACTTTGAATCGTGCTTCTTAAATATCTTTCCCATTTATCACTCCTCTCCATCCTCCCTGCTACTATTCTAGTCTAAGTCATCATCACTTACCTTTACAACTGCAATAACCTCAACAAATATTTACTAGGTGTCTAATAAATGTCAGATATTTACTAGATGCATTTGTTGGTTGCTTAATATATGCTAGATCCCACGTGGAGACATGAAAGGCACCAACCTATAATTGGAGTTGCTTCTATATCTCAGCTCTTGTAAATAACGCTGCAATAAGGGGTGTATATATATTTTTATATTAGTGTTTCCTATCTCTTAGGATATATTCCAGGAAGTGGAATTGCTGGATCCTAGAGTAGTTCTATTTTTAGTTTTTGAGGATCTTCATAGTTTTCCACAGTGGCTGCACCAACTTGCAATCCCCCCAACAGTACACAGGGTTTCCTTTTCTCCATTCTCACCAACACTTGTTTGTTGATTTATTGATGATAGCCATTCTGACAGGTGTGAGGTGATATCTCATTGTGGTCTTAATTTGCATTCCTATGATGGTGAGTAACATTAAGCATATTTTCCTATGTCTGTTGCTGTCTGTATGTCCTCTTTGGAGAACTGTCTGTTCTGGTCTTCTGCCCCTTTTTTAATTGGATGGTTTGTGGTTTGGGGCATTGAGTTGTATGAATTCTTCATAAACTTGATATATTAATTCCTTATTGGATATATCATTAGTCAGTGTCTTCTCCCATTCAGTAGGTTATCTCTTCATTTTGTTGATGGTTTCATTTGCTGTGCAAAAAAATGTTTATTTTGATGAAGACTTTGGATTCTTTTAAATCTTGTGGTGATGTCTCAGCATCCAGGAGCACAGAGGGCACCTGTCACCTGGAGATTTATCTTCTGCTCTTAGGGGACAGAGCAGTTGGGTTCTCTTCTTGTGGAATAGTTTCTTAAGTAAGTTTAATTCAGAATAATTAACATGTCGTTTTGGGATATCTTGGGTTTGCCTGTCCTTGTTACCAACAGAACTCACTTATTATATAGGGAAATAGTACAATTAATTAGGAAACTACATGATTAGTGCTCTGGGAACTCAGAGGAAAACACTAGACGTTATTCTTCCTGGAGAGATATTCACAGACATAGTGACCTTTTAGTTAGAATGAAAAGTTTTTCAGGCAAACTACCAGTAGCTGATGTGGTTGAGGCAAAGGCCCCCAGATATGTTCATGTATTCATCCGTGCATTCATGTGTTTATTCACATTTGTTGTTGGATTTCTGCTGTGTGTCAGGCACCATGACAAATGCAAAACATGAACAAAATGCAGTGACTACCTTCAAGAGGATTATAGTCTGCTGGAAAAATGAATGAAAAACAATAAATGTAATAAAGTGTTGTAGGTGCCATTATACAAGTCTGTACAAAGTTTATGGCATTCAATCCATTTAACCTAAAGATATGCCAAGAATGTCACAGTTTTCTACGGTGATTACAAGTTGTTTTTCCCATTAAAATCACAGGATTCATAAAGATAGGCCCTCATCTGAAGAACATATTCCAACTCTGACTTGTAGCTCCAACAAAATATAAGCTTCATAAAATCAGAGAATTTGCTGGATTTATCACTGTGTCCCAGGACCCAGATGGGTGCCTCAAACAGAGTGGCTATTTGATGAATATATGTTGACCAACGGAATAAATTTGTGGTCAAAAATAGGTGTCACAAACCTTAGGGGTGAAACTTGAATAATTTTGCAGAAATTGGAGAAAAATATTTTCTAACAATTTCTGGAGGTTTCTGTTCTGAACTGTTATTTATGTAAAATTAAAACTATATCATAGATCCATGTTTCAAATGAGAGTGTAATTATGGTAATAGCATTGCACTGAGTCAGGATATATTCTACCCAGTTCTGCTGTGTGGTAATGGGAAGTTTTTAACCTCTCTAAATACATTTCTTTTTTTGTTAAACGAGAATAAAACTGTCTCACATACCCTGTAGGGTTATTTAAGGAGTAAATGATGTAATGCATGGGCATGTTTGATATAAACATTGAAGTATTATGTAATTGTAAAATATATACCAACATTAAATTTCTAAGGTTTAAATGTTACAAAAATGCCCTCCAGAGGCAGTGGATTAAACTATTGTGTTTTTTCTTCCTGTTTTTCTCTAGTGCAGTGCCTGGAGATGACCACCAAACGGAAAATCATCGGCCGTCTGGTGCCATGCCGATGTTTCCGGGGTGAAGAAGAAATCATCTCCGTTTTAGATTACTCCCACTGCAGCCTTCAGCAGGTGCCAAAAGAGGTCTTTAACTTTGAACGAACATTAGAGGAGCTTTATCTAGATGCCAATCAAATTGAAGAGCTACCCAAGGTAACTTTTGACAGCCTAAAATATACCCTGTAAATGAGTATTTCATAATTTCCAAAAATTTGCATAATGATAATGCTCACTACAGCCCTCTGTCCTGGTGATTAACAGATCATTCAAATTGGTATAAGTTTCCCCAATAGTCTAATTACCTTTTAATGCCATCTCCTTTGTAACCTCATGTGATATTTTAAGAAGCAAACTCCATGGAAATCATCATTTTTTAGATTATGTCTTGTTATTTTAATTTAAAATGACCTCCACAGATTGGTAGGTTGAGGTCGATAGCTTATTTTATAAAAAAGGAAAAATATGACACTATTTCAGAACTGAAAATTTCATATGTTGTATGTTCAGGTGGCATTGTTTTAAAACCTTAAATTATATGTTCTAAGTGATACTTTTAACACTCACACATGCAGTTAATACTAATCTCGAAAATGTTTCTGGTATTTGAAATCTTTGATTATTACAAATACCACTGAAGTTATATGACATACAATTGATAAATGTACTGTAGCAAAAATTTTCATCTAATATCAAACTTTGCACACACAGAACCATCATAACTTGGTGCTATGCAAAGAACGTGTCTCCTGTATCTTGTTCCCTATTACAGAAAATATCAGATGATAAAAGATTGGTTAAAGCAGATGAAGGCCACACAGCAGAGAGGTTCAAAATCTAAACCACTAGACCCTAATGATGACTTAAATAAGTGACTCAGATTAATTAATCAGCATGGCATTTTCCTGTGAAAGATTTGCACAATGGCTAAGAGGGAGAAAATGTCATACAATAGCCAGGAACTAGAAAAAGAATTTTTTATAATTAAACTAAATTCTGTATCAAAATCTAAGTATAGCATGCTGATCAAAAGAAATCGTGATTCTTTTCATTTAGGGTTATTGATTACGGTGTTTATAAATACTTCAAAAGCAAGAACTGTTTAAAGTTTACTTCAAAATCCAATGTGCTTCTTTTTTAACAACCGAAGTGTTTGATGTCATCAGATCTTTGCTCAGGAGGGCTGGGTCAGGCCTAAAATTACTTTGGCCAAACAGATTATCATCTGGGTTGCACATCAAGTAGAGGCTGGACCGAAATTGGCTTTCCTTTCTTCCACCGGACTGTGAGCTACTTGAGGGCAGGAACAACACATTATCCATCTTTGCCTTCCTGAACACATGCGTGCACGGCCACTTCCAAAAAGGGTCCCTCCACCTGTTTGTTGTCCCTGCCAGGTGAAGCAGTGCAGAGACCTGCATCTGCTATGCAAGTCATTGGCAGAACTATGTAAAGGGGGAATAAGCTGTGAAAGGGTAAACAATGTGCCATTTAGTTCTAATTTGGAAAAATAAGCACAGCATTTTTGTAGGGAAGGCCAATCTAGGATTTCCAGATAAAAATAAAGGACACCCAGTGACATTTGAATTTTAAACTAAAAAGCAGACAATTTTAAAATATAATTATGCTGCAAATATTCCATTGGATATGCTTATGCTAAAAAATAGTTTGCTATTTACCTGAAATGTATATTTAATTGAGCATCCTATATTTTTGTTTGCTAAATCTGGCATCCCTAGGTTCATCTAGTCATTTAAAGTTTTTTCTAGATCCATGTGACAGATTCTGTAAGATAATAGTAAAATCATGATTAATTAATAAAGCAATATTTATTTAATATTTCCTACACAGTATTTTAGGCTTAGGGGAGGGAATGGAAGTGAAATAACAATTTTTGCTCTCCATAATCTGACAGCCTAATTACAGAGAGAACAGAAGCATTAGAGGTAAATGCACAGTAATATGTAATCAGAGCCAAAGAGCCAAATACTGTGGCAGAGCTTATGTATAGCAAAGAGTTCTATTCTTGGAGCAGAGGGGAGAGGCCTTGACCAAAAAGCAAAAAGCATAGATGTAAAAATTAGGGTGGTAGATATGGAAAGGAAGCAGGGAGGAACACAGAGCTGTGAAGAGTCTGGAGCTGATGGTGCATGTCAGAGAGTTCCCACTATTTGTAGGCAGAGTGAGGAGTGTGGGAGGATCCAGGTTGTGAAAAGCTGTCAGTCGTGCAGCCTTGTTTGACGGGATGCATTAGGCAGAGAATGTCATTGGAGAGTTTTATACATCAAGTCAGTCACTAGAATCTTAAATAGGCTTGCTCCAACAGTAAAATAATGCAAGTGAACAAAAGACATTTTCCCAACATATTAGATGTATACCTTCCCAATATATTAAAATTAAAAATAAATTATTAGCTTTCATTATTGATGTGCTTTATATATTCCAATGTCCTTTTACATAATTTCTCAAGGTTTCTATGAGCCCCCAAATTCAATTTTGCTGTTTTCATAAAGTGGCCCTCTAAGTTAGTTTCTTCTAAAGTATCTGCTAGTGAGCTATGATCTAAATTATCTGACACTGGGATGTATCATAATAATGCATTAATACACTTATGCATTTTAAGGACATGGGAAATGAAGAAACAAAAAAAATGATGCATCAATAAGAGTTCACTGTGTGTATTTCAAGTAACAGAAGACCCAATCCAGGGTAACTTAAGCAGGAACTAGGATTGATTGGCTCACATAAGTGGAAGACCCATCAGGAGAGGCTGCAGAGTTGGTATGTTTTTATTTGCCTTATGTGGGATGAACTTTTTTCTGAGGCTGGTTGCTCTCATGGTGGCAGACTGGCTACAACAGTTCTAGAGTCCGCTTCTATGACACCCTGAAAACTCTCTTTTCCTGAGAAGAACAAGAAAGTGCCTTCCCTAAAATTCCTCAAATAATTTGCCCTTAGGTCTCATTGGCCTTAATTGTGCACTTGTTCATTGCTGATCCTATCCCTTTGCTATGGGATCCACTGAGGCAAGAAATACGGCAGCATTATGGTTGCGTTACATAATGGCAGGCTACCTCTATGGAGCTGTGATTGTTGGCAACAGGGCTAAGGCAAGGAGTGGAAGCACTGTTCAGGAGATTGCCACAATGAACATTGCAAACAAAATGTTACAAGAGCATTTCGTGAGGGATATTTTCTCTTAAGCCAAAATGATGTATAAAATTTTAATGACTTGTTGGCAAAGTATTAAGCCCTTCAGGGATTACAATCATTAAAGTTAGATTAAATAACATTTTTTGCCATCTCATTTTATGGTTTTCTTTGTTTTCCTCTGGCATTGTTAATGCAAAATGACATGTTTTTTACAACTGATAGAAACCCACATGACTTATAATTTAGCACTTTTGCTTGTTATTTTTAATTTGGGATTTAAAAATTATGGCCATAACAGGTATATATTATATATCCTATGTGCAAAGTAGTACAGGAAGGCAAATGTGAAAAAAAGCAATAAGAGGAAAAACTGCAGAGAAATTTCTTCAAACTGAAGAGCAACTTTTAAAAGGAAAATATAAATAATTCTAGAAAAGCCAAAAATGTGATCACAGGTGAAAGACATAAAAAGTAAATTTGGTAGATGAGGTCAATTTAAACATCTGTGAAAGAGGATTACACTAAATCTGAAGTACCACACTTTAAAAGGTTTTTCCATTTAAAAATGTTTTCATCCTACTCCAGAAGTATTTTAGAGATTAAGAACCTGAGCTTGGGACCCAAAAATCCTGGAATTAGATTCCAGTACTTCTACTTAGTTGGGAAGGTATTTTATTTTCTGGAAGCCTCACTATCTACATTAGCAAAACTGGGAAAATAATAGCACCACTCCTGTGGTTAGATAGATGATGGGTCAATAGATAGAATATTGGGTGAGGTAATGCATGTGGAAAACCTGAAGCATAAAAATCTTTAATAATTGGCATTCATCAGTCTCTTATTGCACTGACCCTCAGTCAAACAAACGTAAGGCTCTGTACATCTCCCGATGGTTCTGGAGACTGACTCTCCAGCACAGATGTGTTGGGTCATGATTTCATCGCTACCTGAAACCTACAGAGGCAGCTTTGAGAAAATCGGTCCCCTGCCCACAATAGGCAATAGGGTTTTTACCTTAACCACCACACCAGCACATTTGTAACAATGCCACCACTTCTCCAGAGAATTTCTCTGATTCACAAAATCACAACATTATATCATTTTTGGGTAGAGCACACCTCAGAGATTATTTTATTTACTCTGTATTATTACTAATAAGAAAATCTAGGCAAGAAAAGGTAATTAACTCTCCTTAGGCCACATGGGATGTTATATTCTATCCAAAACTGTTACAAAAGGATATGTATTGGTTAGGATTCAGTAGGTTCTGCTATAGTAACAAGCCCAAATCTCAGGGGAAAACTGAACAGTTTACTTTGAGTCCCATGAGAGTTCACAGGAACCCATAGCTAACAACTAGTTCAACTTCCCACTCAGTGCAAAAATAGCTACTTATTAGTTATATTGCAACAGTCATCCAACATCTTCATGAACATTTCTCTTAAGGGAGGAAATCACCATCTGAAAAAGCAGATTGTTGCATTACTGGCAAGTTCTGGTTGTTAGAAAGTTCTGCAACTGTCAATATTGTTTCTCCAGGTCCATCCATCCACTCATCTGACGCTTGGCTAGGTACTGAGGGTCATACAGAGATTATTAAGGCATTCCTTCCCTGGGCAAGGAACCATGCTGCTGGCATTACTGCCTTGATCCTTGAAATATTATAAAGGAATTCATATAATTTTCCTTAGAGTCCTTTTTTCCAGAACTAGTTTCGAAGTTTCTTTTGACCATTTTCAAGGACATGCTTTCTAAATGCTGTTTCACAATCTTGGTGACTTTCCTCTGGACCCATTCTAGTTTTTAGCTTGGTTTATCAGATTAAACATTATCCCAAGTAGAAGTATCCAACAAAGAATTAAACAAAATGTATTGAATTCTGCATAGAAGTCAGAGTTGGAAATCGATTTAAGAAGTCATCCTCCTAGAGGTGAGAATTAAAATGAGGAGACAAAATAATATCCCTTAGAGAGAAAAGGAGAAGAAAATTACAGGGAAATAATGTTAAAATGTATAAAGCATTGATAGTATGAACTTATCCTAGCAGTTGCTAGAAGTTACTTGTGTTTTTCCCAGCGATTGCTGCAATTTTGTGTACTGGGGTAAAATCTGGAAATTCTATTATGCTCATGATCTAAAAGAGTCTGTGCTGAGACAAATGTGGATTTCAACTGATTTTGGTCTAGTTCTGTAGAAAAACAAAGATACAGTCCTTACTGTGTAGCACTTTCAAAGTTAATTCTGGTTGTTTCCAATCTTTCAAGACATTTTAAATTAAGGTCATGAGCACTTCACTTGTAGAGACCTCAGATGAGTTGTTTTATATACGCAGAAGGCGAGGTTCTAGCTTCTATTAGGGTGTCGTAAAAGACTCAGAGGGTCAGAACACAAGTGACATGTGTGAAGGTCATACAGATACTTTAAAATAATTAGCAGGAAAGCCAAACAAACAAATATTAATCTGAATGTTAAGCTATTTGTTCTTCAAACTTGCTCATTTTCTGGAGGCATATTGATAGTATCTCCATTTGGGCTTTGGTTTTGTTACTGGAAAGGACCCAGCTTGCAGTGGGTCTGCCTGCAGTGACTGGGGCCTGACTTCATGTAGGAAAGATTTCACAACATGAGAGCAAGTGATTTTGAGAGTACATTTATTAAGGCTGGGACAGTGAAACAAAGGACGGATGTGGGGTAGAAGAAGTAACAGGAGAAAGCCTAGGTGGTGCTCTGCTTTGGCTCCTTAGAAAAGTTACAGGACAGCAGTGAGCCAAGGCAGGGCTGCTGTTAGCTCCCTGGGAAGTGAAGGTCACAGAGACAGCAGTGAGCCAAGGTGGGCTGCTTTTAGCTCACCTGAAAGTCAGAGAAAAATGGGGCCCTGGTGACAGGATCAGGGGTAAGCCCAGGTCCAGCTGCCACCTCCCACTGCTCTCCAAGCTGCAAGTCTCCTTGGGACCCTTGGAGTTGAGGAGGAAATAAAAAGTTCATGCCGGAGAGGGGGCATGGGTGTGCTCTAGAGTGAGCCCACACTGAGTCTTTGTGTGGGGGCTTGTATCTTTTTTTTTCCCCCATGGGTGAGAATGTTAGGGGAGAGTTTAGCAGAATATTCATCAGCTTTCCAAGTGCAGTTTTTATATGCTAATGTGTCAAAATGAGCACATAGAGAGGTTTAGGAATATTCTTTGGCCTGCTATACTGTTTTACTTTTATCTTGGGTCTGTCTGGCTTTTAATGGGGTATTTGTTATTTGTTCCTCTGATTTCATCTGTCCTTGGGTTTAGCTGCCACAAATGACATTAAATGAGTCTCTGTTCTCTTTCTCCCAGATGAGGGAGATTTAAGTTAAGCCCTTGGTTAGGGGAGATATGCTCTTGCAGTTCACCAGCTGGTTGTAAGTTGCTCAAACTGTTTGGCCTTGTTTAATTTTCTTGTCTCAGTTTCCCCATTCCACTTGCCCAGGAATTTTACTAGCTTCTTATTATCCTGCCTCAGTTTTTCCTCAGCATGACCCAAATCAATAGATTCTACTCTCTGGATTACAAAATTCAACAAAGTGTGGAACTGACACTCTCTTGCTCTTACTAAATAAATGTTTTAAAAGTCTCATAAAGACTTTTACTATTTTATTGTAAGAACATATTTTAACAGTCAAATGTGGAAAACACTCATAAACACCAAATACATGGTACTCCTTCATAAGAAAAGGTAGGTAGCAGGGAAAGAAAGGAAGGGTCTAGTCAAGAAACATGTATAAAGGACCCATGGACATGGACAATAGGGTGGGATTATCTGTGGGAGTGGGAGTGGGTGGGGCAGGGGAAAGCAATGGGGGAAAAAGTTGGGACAGCTGTAATAGAACAATAATAAAGTAAAAATAAAATAAAATATAAAAATAGGTAGTAAACCACACTTTTTTAATGGTGGTTTTATGGACATATTTTTCACATACCATCAAATCTACCCTCACAAGGTATACAGTTCCTTAGTTTTATTATATTTACAGAATTTTACACCATCACCACTGTCTAATTCTAGAAAATAATAATCACTCCCCCAGAAAACACACTATACCTATTAGCAGTCACTCCATATTTCCTCTTCTCCTAGCTCCTGGCACTCTCCCCATGAATTTGCCTATTCTGGAAATTTCATATAAGTAGAAATACACAGCACAGGGCAGTTTGTGACTGGCTGCTTTCACTGAGCATAATATTTTCAAGGTTCAGCTACGTTGTGACATGTGTCGGTACTTTATTTCTTTTTATTGCCAAATAATATTTCTCTGTGTTAAACTATATACTACTTTTAAAAAATAGGCTATAACACTTTTTGATATGTTGGAGGAATCACACTACCTAATATTGAACTATAGTATAAGGCCATAGTAATCAAAACAGCATGGTACTAGCATCAAAACAGACACATAAATCAATGGAACAGAATAGAGAGCCCAGAAATAAACCTACACCTTTATAGTCAATTAGTATTCAACAAAGGGGGCAAGCACATAAAATTGGCTAAAGATAGTTATTTCAATAAATGGTGTTAGAAAAATTGGACAGATAAGTACAGAAAAATGACACTAGACCACCTTCTTACACCACACACAAGAATAAATTCAAAATGAATCAGAGACTTTAACGTTAGACCTGAAAGCATAGTAATTGTAGAAGAGAACACAGGCAGCAAATTCTTGGCCATTGCTCATAGCAATATTCTATCAGATATATCTCCCCAGGCAAGGGAAACAAAAGAAAAAGTAAACCAATGAGACTACATCAAACTAAAAAGGTTTTGCACAACAAAGGAAATAACAAAATAAAAAGACAACCCACCGAATGGCAGAACATATTTGTCAATATATCTGATAAGGTGTTAATATCCAAAATTTATAAAGAAATATAAAACCCAACACCAAAAAATTAACAACCCAACTGAAAAATTGGCAAAGGACCTGAATAAACGCTTCTCCACAGAGGACATACAGATGGCCAATAGACATATGAAAAGATTCTCAATGTCACTAAACATCAGAGAAATACAAATTAAAACTACAACGCGGTGCCATGTCAGACCTGTCAGAATGGCTACCATCAATAAATCAATGAGCAATTGCTGGTGAGGATGTGGAGAAAGGAACACTTTTACACTGTTGGTGGGAGTGCAGATTGCTGCAGCCACTGTGAAAGCAGTGTGGGGATACTTCAAAAACTTAAAAATGAATCTGCCTTTTGACCCAAAGATTCCACTGCTGGGAATATATGTGAAGGAACCCAACACACTAATTCAAAAGAACATAAGCACCTCTATGTTCACTGCAGCATTGTTTATAATCATCAAGATATGAAAGCAGCCCAAGTGTCCACCAGTAGGTGAGTGGATAAAACAACTATGGGACATTTACACAATGGAATACTACTCAACCATAAAACAGAAAAAAATTTTACCCTTTGTGACAGTATGGATGGACCTGGAGAACATTATGCTGAGTGAAATAAGCCAGTCAGAGAAAAACAAATACCATATGATTTCTCTCATGTGTGAAATCAAATGAAGAAGCTGAAATAACAAGGGAAATGGGGACAGACTCACAGATGGAGAACAGCTGACAGCTAGTGGGGGTGTGGAGGTACGTGGGGTGGAGGGACTGAGCAAAAACAGAAAAGGACTCATGGACATGGACAACAGTGTGGTGATTGCCGAGGGTGGGGTGGCATAAGGGGATTAAATGGTAATGGGAAGAAATACAATAAAGATTAAATTTTAAAAAAGAAATGCAGATGAATTACTATAAAATGTTATTTTTTTTATGTAATTGTTTTCTCAATACAACTTTCTCAGTTTGGGGCCTTGTAGTCCAAACATGAACTTGTAGTGAACATGAAACTGAACTCCAGTACCCAGCTCCTTCCAGTATTTTCTTTTTAATTGATTGTTGAAATTCAATTTTTAAAATATATGTAGTAAAAATGAAAGTAAAATATTAATATTTAATCCAATATAGAATATTATTGATAAGCTGAAAGAGGCCAGGGAAGATAGCATTCGTGTCTATAGCTGTTTTTCCAGGAAGAAAGCAGATATCGGGAAGCCAAGTGCCAGGCAAGGGCTACAGGGAAGCAACTGTATGATTCTCAGTCCTCACGTCGCCACACACGCAGCACTGTGTTCCTGAAACATTGATCATCCAATGAGAAAGTAGTCAGGAATTTATCAAAGAGGGATGTTTCAGACCAGTGAAAATTTTGTCATGGCTTGCCTGCAGTCACTGGACCATGAACAGCAGAAATCCTCGTTGACTCTTCAGAAAATAAATGAGCAACAAAAGTACACCTGAATTGTGCCAGCAGCCAGCAGGTAAAATAAAGCTCCAAGTTAATGACCAGCAAATGGGCCATGACAAGAGTGTGGGAGCAGTCTGTGCTGAGCCTTTACGTAAAAGCCACACAGGCTCTTTGCTCTTGGCCCCTGCCCTTTCCTCTGCCAGCATTCCTTCCACAGGGCCTGCTCCTTCATCTCCTCCGGGTACCTGCTCAAAACCACCTTCCCAGAGGAGCTTCCCCCTTTGTGTTATATAAGATAACAACACCCACCACCACTGCTATTTATTCCCCCCAACAAAATTTTACGCTTAATCATATCTCGAGAGAATTTTCTAGTTCATTCAGTTCTTAGCCAGTATTAAGATACTACCTAAATACTTTGTCATTGCTATAAAATATCAGCATAAATAGCTCCCTGTGATGGTGTCAATTATATTACAAAGTGTAGGACCTCTGACATGAGCCAGAGGTGAGGAGGGACAGGAAAAGTTGAGGTATATCTGCATAGGACACAAAAATGAAATTCTTACTTAATGGTGTTTTTGTAATGCTATTTTTAATTTTGATGCTAATTTTGGGTGCTGAGGTGAGATGGGATCATTTTTGAAGCTCCTCTACAATTTATTACCTAACATGGTACATTCTTTGCATTTTTATTTACTCTCAGTCTCTGAGTGCTTTATCCATATAAATTAGAGCTGCCACATAATATTTTTTTCAGAAAAAAGGAACACTTTCTCTGATTCTAGAAGCAGTCAGAAAAAGTTGTCATGGAACTTATTTTTACATGTATGGAGGTGGAGAAGGAAGTAAGTCCTTCAAAATTCTTTTCAAACTTAACGTTTTGTGATTCACTCACTTGAGATATATTTAACAGAACAAATGATAATAGAAGGAAATGTTCTGACAGTCTAGTGACTCTGGTTACTGGTTATTTTCACAGAAGTACTACACAACAATGTAAGGGGTTCTGAGGAAAGCAGACTGGACTGCCGTTTAATGCAGTCTGGACACTGATTAGTCGTGTGACTTCAGACATCTTATTTAACCCCTCTGAACCTTAGCGTCTTCATCTTAGTAGATGCTAACAAATTTGTTCCTGCTTGTCTGCTCTGATTGCAGTGAGGATGAAATAATATAAATTATATAAAAGCCCTATAAAATAGCAAAATGATATATAACTTCTCAGGTTAAGAGAAATAGCTTATTTTGGTAAGAAGGGCTATATTTTCAACAAATTTAGACAAAATAACACTGCAATCAAAAAAAGTTTAACTGCTAAACAAATAGCTATGGATTTATTTGTCAGTTTCTTTTTTTTTATTGCAATCCATAAAAACCAACTGATCGTTTTAGGTAAAGATGGACATTTATTGGAAATATATCTGAAGCTTATAAAATTAATAGGAGCCTGAAGAACTTTTTGTAGGAAAAGGGTAGGAACCAAAGAAGCTCTGGATAGTTGCCCAGAATTCACAGAATGGGACAGCACGGGCCACACTCTGCGGCTTTCATACCCCCTGTAACCGTGATGTTTGTTCAAGGTGAAAATGCCAGCTGCCTCCCAAAATAACATACAGTGAAGGATTCCCTTAAAGAAAGATCAATGCCTAATGTAAAAAGGGGAAAGGATGCTGAACAGAAAAAAAAAAGTGTCCTTCGGTGTTTTACATATCTTTTGTCTTCAATTGTATTGATTCTTTCTTCTTGTCGTTCACTGATCCCGAGGCCATGTTTTTCTTGGACTTTTAAATAAATTTATTTGAAATACATGTCACTCATTTTGTGAGAGATTTTAATATTAATGAGACCAAATGAACCACAGGATTATTTTAAGGTGACAAATTATAAGATGTTAATTTATAATTGTGATTTTAGTTTATTGAAACTTGAATGAGCATTGACTATTTTTTTCTTCTACTCAAAAGGGATCTTTTGAAGTGAAAGAAACTACTTTATCACCATAGTTACTGATTAAACAATTGTTATGATTGAGAAATATGAAAAGATTTGCTCTATATTAAAGACAGCCTAAATTTACAAATGTGGAACATAAAAGTCGTCACTTGTTCCATAAAATTGCCTCATATTTTTCATCTCACATTAACAGATAATTTCTTAAGTATTTTTCATGTAAAAACAATTCTCTATAACCTTGGCATTTTATATAAGTAGTCCAACATACATATCTATGGAGGGCTCTTATAAAATCCTGGGTTTACATAACAGTGAAAAAATGACCTTCTTCAATTCCATCACTCCCTCAAAGATATTCAGAATGCATTATTCTGTCCTTTGGTGCCAAAGGTACAGAATTTATCTGAGTATATAAAACCATGTCCAGAATAAAACTGTCACGTAAGTGATACATAAGTAATCCAAATTTGTCTCTGTTTAATCTTTTGCCTGAAGCATTTTCTCCAAATGTATGCTTTTATTGCAATTATTTTGGCATTCCCAGGTAGTTATTTTTTTTTTTTTCAATAAATAAATCATGGGCATGGACTCTCTAGAGGCCCAGGGGAAAGTGAGCTGAAGAACAAATTTGTATGAAAAACATAGTGTATGTGTGGAAGAGTTTAGATAATTTTGTCTTACTCAGATTTCTATTGTGTTCAAAATGTTTTATTGGTCCACAAGTTTGTAGCATTACCAGCTCTTGATTGTGTCAGTGAGAGACAGGGCTTCTGCAGTGTCCAGTCATTCGCTGAGCTGCTTTGTCTTCCAACTGCGCATTCATTCATCCTACCATTTGTTGCTGACCTTTACCCAAATATCAACTCTCATTAAAATCTAAGTTCACTCTAATTTCAATGAGATTGAAAACTCATTTGCTGACTCCTACTGCTGGTTTTAGGTAAAATGCGTCTATTGATCTGTTCACTCGTTCAGCAAACATTTTTTTGAGTAACATTTATGTGCAAACACCTGTTTTAGGTGCTGGAGATAAATTATTCAGCCTGACCAAGTTCTTATTCTCACAAAATCTACATTGCTGAAAAAAAGAATGAGGATGATTTTTAAAGGAAAATGTTAGGTAATAGCAAATGTCATGGTAAAAATAAATCAGAGCAATTGCTGGGAGACTACTTTAGGTTGAAAGGACAGTGAATGCTTCTCTAAGGAGTAACTTTTTGTGTTGAGGTTTGGATGACAGGGAGGAGTCAAGCATGCGTATCTGAGAAAAAGCATCCCAGACAGAGGGAACACTCTAGGGTACGAAGGAGTGTAGGGTGTTCAGAGCACAGAAAGAAGGGGGGCATGCAATGAGTGAGGGAAAGATCAATACAAGATGCAGCAGAGGTGGGTAATAGTGTGGCTAAACCACATAAGTTCAAGTCAGCTAGGGAAGACCTTAATATTTTATTCTAAGCAAAATGAGGAGCTACTGAAACATTTTAAGGGAAAAGGTGATATGAAATAATTTATGTTTTAAGAACATATTTCTGGCTGCAGTGTGGGAATACATTTTGGCAAGTTGAGAGTAGATGCCAGGAGACTAGAGGCTACAGTAGCTCAGGTGAGAAGCCAGAGGCTTCAACTGAATTGATGAAGTGAAGAAAAAGGGAAGCATTTCAGATCATGCTTTGTAGGTGAGGTTAATGGGATTTGCTAATGGAATGCATTTGGAAGATAGTAAATTGGCACCTGAATAGAGATTTAGAAAGAATTGCTATTGATAGAAGGGGGAAACAAGGAGAGAAAGAGTTGCCATGGTTATTTGGAAGAACCCACGTGTTGTTGTCATGGAAGCTAGAAAAGAAGGAAGCTATCTTAAGATGAGAGAGTAGTAAACTAAGAGATTAGCTTAATGAGACAGGGGGGACCACTGCATTTGCTAGTAGGGAAGTAATTGGCGACTTTGATGAGAGTAGCAGTGTGGAAACCCATTGAAACCAGATTGTAGAAGCAATGTGGATATTCACATCACTTTTAAGAGGTTTTGCTATGAGAGAAAACAGAAATACAACAAGCTAAGGAGAAGTTGAAGGTTAAGTTCTTTTTTTATTTGTTTGTATTCTGATCAGTGGCATTAAAGCACATTTACACACAGATAAGAATAAATTAGGAGAAAGAGGGAGAAACTAAATGAAGGAAATTGATGGAATAATTATAGGAGCAAACTCCTAAAGGCAAAAAGACATGGGATTCACAGAACGCCTGAAAGGCTACCTTTGAGAGGAGCAGGCACACTTTATCCATTCAATGAGACAGAAGAAAGAAAAGGTGGGTACCGATGATGATGATTGGTAAAACCTGAAAGATGTGATGAATATTGAAATTTGGTTTAAATGGTTGAAATTTGGTTCTCAATATGGTAAAGAAATGCTGGAATCAGTGAGCTAAGGGAGGACAGTGGCAATATTGCGGTGAGCTGAGGATGGGTAACAGGAATGCATGAAACAGAGAAATATAATTTACAAAAGGAGTTAAGGATCTTAAATGAATAAATTAGCTATATTTATAATGTTTCTTTTTGAAGTGGCAGGTAATTGAGAAACAGAAGCTGGAGCAGTTCTTCTAAAATCATATTAGCTTATATGCTTGGACAGTATGTTAGGTGTAGAAAATGAAAAGGTGAAAGCAGGTGAAAGAGTTACTAAGTAAAAAGGAAAAGGCAGGAAATCCAATAGATATGCACATACTGAGCATCTACTGTGTGCTAGGCAGTTCATATGCAATAGTTCTTATGTTCTCAGAACAAATCTGGCAAATAGGTTTTGTTATCCTCAGTTAAGTTCAAGGGCACTGAAGCACCTAAGGCTAAAAGTATTTAGCAAGGTTTATGCAATTAACAAATAGCATGATCCTTAGAATACAAATTTAGGCCTATATTACTTCAAATCCCACGTTCTTTTCATTTTACTAATCTGAGGCAGATCTGTAACTTGGCATATGATTAGACTTAAGGATGAGCAAGGAGGAAAAAAGGGTAAGATTTTCACCCTAGAGAACTGGGAAAATGATACTATGAAAATATATTGGAAATTGTCTACAGATCCTTTGCCCATTTTTTAATTGGGTTGTCTTCTTGGTGTTGAGCTGTGTAAATTTATGTATTTTGGAAATTAACCCCTTATCAGATGTATCATTGGCAAATATGTTCTCCCATTCCGTTGGTTTCCTTTTCATTTTGCTTATGGTTTCTTTTGCTGAGCAAAAGCTTTTTAGTTTGATGTAATTCCATTTGTTTTTTTGTTTTTTTTTTCTTTGTTTCTCTTGCCCAAGCATAAATTGGGATGGAAAGAGACTTTGCCTGGTGTGATGGGTTCACATTGCAGATAATATTTTATTGAGTTGTACACTTGAAACTTGTATGGCTTTGTAAACCAATGACACCCCAATCAATTCAATTAAATATATATAATATAAAGAAACAAATACAATAAATTCTGTTTTAGATGCAAAATATGAGCATCCTCATAAAGACACCAAAAAAATAGTGAGATATTTGAAACTGAGCCTTATCAGATCAGGACTGGCAATACAAATTTACCTTTTATTCAGGAATTAGAAAAAACAGCCATGTTTTGTTTGGCCTGCCAAATTTTACAAAGTGAGCTAGTAGCCAACTTATAACATATTTTACAAAAAAATATGTAAAAGATTTTCCTTTTTTTAAAGGAAAATCTGGTTGGATCCGGATGCCCAACTGGTAACAATTAGTTGAAATCATGTATCACTGGGCTCCAGAGCAAGCAGCTCCAGTTTGCCCCAGATCCCACCTAGGCCACCACTAACATTGAAGTTATCCATTCAGCTCCTACAGGAAGTTGTGTTTGCAGCCTAATATGTATATTCATTAACCATTTCATGGAAATGCATCTACTATATGCCAGATACTTTGCTAGTCACTGGGAAAATAGTGACTGAACAGACTTACATTAAACAAGTAATTGAATCTAGCATGCTATCTTTTATAAGAGTGGGGGAAGCAGTCGATGTTTTGGAAATATTCAGTGGAGCATCCTGAGGCATGTCACTGCAACTAAGACTTAAGGATGAGTATGAGTTCACTAGCAGAGGAGTGAGCATTTTCCAGAGAAAATGCAAATGAGGCATATTGAAGGAACTGAAAGAAATTAAGTATTGTTTAAATACATTGTGCAAGAGTGACAATGGGAGAAATGAGACTGGAGAAATTATAAAGACCTTCTATACTAAATCAGAACTTTGAATCTTATCTGGAATATGTGAAAATTCATTGGGTTACAGCAAGGTCGGATATGTATTTTAGAAAAATAGTTCTAGCTGCTCTAGGAATCGACATAAAAGGATAAAACCACAGGCAAGAAGACCAGTAGAAATAGGTGAGAGGATGATGGCCTAGCCTAGGATAGTGACCCTGAGGGTGGAACCAACGACACAGATTGGAGCCTTTTGGAGGCCAAATTTACTGGATTTGGTCATTTGTTTGATATCTTGATTTCGTGGGAAAGAGCAAAATAAGTCACAGATGACTCCCAGGTTTCTACTAGAGGATGTGGAATGAACTGAAGGCAGAAGGTACAGAATCCAGAAAGCCAGAGCTTATTCAGAGGTGGGGTGCATAGGAAATGAGTATCTATGGAAGCCATGCGTGCATCACACTGAGACAGCAAGCTGCCCAGACTGGGGCCAGCTACATTACATGCGGGCATGAGTTCCTCAGTAAAATGAGGACCTAGCTATTTATCTGATGTGCTTTAGCATCTCAAAATATGATTGCTTGGCATTTCACAGAGCTGTTGTAGCATTTGAAAAAATAAGGATTAAATATACAGAAAAACAGCAGATAAAAATATAGCAACTGCAGAAAAAATTTAAGAGGAAAAAAACAAACAGTATGCAAATAAACATTACTATCAGTATTAACTACTGATATAACAAAAACTTAGGATGTAAGTGTATCAAGAAGATGAAGACAAAGTGATGGTAGCTGTGGCGGAGAGAAATGCTACGGTTTTTCATGTGCCGTAATATGAAAGAAATATGCAGTATCTATAACTGATACAACAAGAATGAGAAATGCATATGTATTTCCTCGAAATACAAAAGAAAATACAAGAAATAACAGCCAGAAAAAGTTGAAATCGAAAACCACTAGAAGAAGGATGAGGGGATGCAAACGAGAAGACAAAGAACTGACGTAATGCTTTTATAAAAACAAAAGTTAATTTTAAATAAGAACAGAATTAAGCTGGAAGAGAAAAGCAACAAAGGTTAACTCTTTGGTAGATCTGACCAAATCTGACCAAATTATGGGACTTCCTTTTGAAAATGGTCTGTAGGATACACTGATAAATGTAAGTGCCCAATGCTCAAGTAAATTATGAAGTACCATTGGAACAAAATAAATGCCATAAAAAGTTAAAATGTAAATTTATAAAGGTGGGTCAATATTTGCTATCTATTCTTTTCAGTAGTTCATATAGTACTAGCTAACTGATTACTACATATTTTACTGTTATTCATTTCCAGGTTCAGCCCTTAGCATATGAAGTAATTCTAAATCAGAGGGCATTTTTTGCTAACACAGCAAATTAGACTCTCTTCTAGAATGAAATCAGCCTTTAGAAAATTAATCGAGAATCGATTTTCAAAAATTAATTGAAAAGCTTCTAGTGTATTAAAAAAAGTTTTTTCTGAAGTTGTTTCATTTTTTATTCACTTCATTTTCCATACATCTACCCTTTCAATTTCTAGAAAAATTTATCTACAGTATTTATTATTATACTCTAGAGAAATTCCCTAATGGCTGATTTCATTCTAGAAGTAACTCCAAAATGCTGCATTGGTAAGATGCCTTCTTTGATATAGAACCATTCATGATACAATTCTTGACCAGGGACTCCTGGGAAATCAGGACATACTCGGCTTGTTATAGGGACATGGGGTTACACCAATGTAATTACTAGGTTGACCTTCCATAGAACTGGCCTGCAGTCAAATGTAACATCACAGTGTAAACATTTGCTTTCAAAATTATGTATAGACATATAAGGCCATGAATTGGGATCCACTATAGTATACATGTGGCACATTTTTTTAATAAGAATGACAATTTAAAAATTTCTAAGTGAGAAATGTGACTATGTTATGGAATCGAATGTGAGATTCATCTGATTTGCAAAGAAAAAAATCACGTTCTTTTTTTGCTCTATTCTGTTGTTAGAGGAACTATGATAGAAGTTTAAGGGACCCTAGACAAAACTTCAGAGATAATAAACTGTTCCTCAGGTAAGGAGAAATAATAGAAAAGAAGGGATGCAAAGATATGAATAATGTAAGCTCACACTAATTGCCTGCTAGCTAGTACTGCTTAGCTGCAAAGGTCAGCTCCAGAATCCCACTAGGTCCTCCAGGTGCTGAGATGAGCAGTTGTAAGTGAAAAGTCTGGTGTGGCAGAAAGCAATAGAGCTGTAGAATTTGGATCTCAGTTTGGGGAAGGTCTTCAATCACAGTTTCTCCCTTGATAGCTGAGAGCATCTGCCTCGGGGGACTGTTTTTGTCATCTACTGACCTACTGTCAACTCTTCATTGTTGTAGATTAAACAATGTAAAGCTTGTAAAGTGTGAGCATGGGGCCTAGCAAAACACAAAACCTTCAGCAAATGGTGGCAATTGTTTGGAGCCGAAGTAGTATAAAGAACACAAAAAAGTTGAGTTTTTCTACGAAATGAAAAATGATAGTCCCACTTTACAAAAAGGAAGTTATATTTTTCTAAATTAAGTGATAGCTAGTCTTCCAAAATTTATGTGAAAATCAATGTTTAACAAAATCCTAGTGATATTTATGTTTTTCATACAAAGAGGCAGCTTGCTGTTTCTATAATGAGCCCAAACAGCAATAACTGAGTTAAATTTTGACCAGATATTAGAGGGAATACCAATATTCATTCTCTCTCTCTCTCTCTCTCTCTCTCTCAAACCTTTTCACTGCTTCTGGATTTCCTTCTAACAGAGTAGCCTTGCTGTTGATTTTTCATTTTGGCATGTGTGAAAATGTGTTTGTTTGTGGTATTTATTGCCTAGAAAGTTACCTTTTCTGTTTTCTTTAAATTTTAAGTGGATGAATTAAACGTTTGTTCCCTTTTATTGAAGTGGCAATCAAGATTAATTACGTTGAATATAACCCCCATGGCCCTTAATTGTCTCTTTTCTGTCTGTCAATGGCCTTTAATAGAAATAAAGATTATCTTTAAATGTTTGAAATAATTAAGAATTAACTACATAAAGGCCTGTAATACACACTCACCATGTGAATTTACCCATTCACATTCATGATGGCCACTCCTGTCATTGCCACTGCAGCACTTGCAGCCTGCAGAGAAGTTCTGACTCCCAGGAGAAGGGAAGGACCAGGGCCCATAGGGCTGGGCATGGGGGATGCTGGCACATGGAAGAGCAGAGTCACAGAAACCAGGGAGTGGAGAGTTCTAAGAAGGGAGGGATGACATTGTCAAATGGAATAGGGAGCCCAAGTTAAGGCAAAAACTAGATAATCCTTTAGACTGGGCAGTACAGTTTCATTTGTGACTTTTGCAATAACAGCTTTAGGCGGAAGGAGGTGAGAGCTTCTTGATCTTCCAGTTCACTCTAGTTATCACAGCCGTCCACTCTCATGTTCTCTGCACTGAAGATGTACAAATCATTTTTTCCAGCTCAGTTCTATCCCTCAGTTTTCAGATTTGTACCGGCTTTCTGGATTTTCTTGAATATTACATTCAACAGTTTAATTTCCCCTTTGAAACCTGTCTCCTGTCCTACATTCTCTGCCTCAGCTGGATGACTGTCCAGTCCCCATACCAGGCCCCTGTCATCCTTTACTCTTACTTCTCTCTCACCTTCCTCATCCAACTAACTGCCGAGTCCTGTCGACTTTGCCACCTTTTCCCTAAATCTAATCTCATGTCTCCACAATATGAACAGAGACTTTGTCAGGCCTCATCCATCTCTTAGTGGGCTAATGGAACAGTCTTCTTATTGATATGTCTTAAAACCACTCCCCCCCAGCAATTATTCTTCACACATCCAACAGTGGTATTTCCAAATGTAATTATGACCAGGCCATAATCTCAGCTAAGCTGTTCCCTGTCTTTCCTAATTTACAGGGGGGAAGAGAATGCAACCGAGGCCTCCCACTGCCTGGTTACATACAGCCTACCTCTCCAATGCCTTGTTTCTGTTCTAACACAAGTTGTCTGGAAATACAAAACTCTTTCTTGCCTCTAAGCTCAGGCTGTTTCCTCTGTCTCCTATGCTACTTTAAGATTCACCTCAATTGTCACCTCCTCCTACTAATTTCATTCTTCTCTCATCTACGCCTCCATATCAACATGTGTACAATTCAACAGTTGCACTTACCAAGCCTATGGTAATTATTCTTTCAGTATATATTTCTTGAATGCCTATTCTACTCCAGGGAAACAGGGTTGCAGAGGAAAGACACTAGACACTAATTGCCCAGAAGTATGTGGCTTGTTAAGGGTGGAGTCAGAATTCAAATCTAGGTTTGTCTGATTCCAAATTTTATAGTTTTTCTATTGAGATCAGATGTAGAGGACAGACTCCTCTTATACTATAAACTATCTTCTCTTTGGCTTACTGACCTGGTCAAAAATTTATACTAATATGAAGGGCTACATTAATGCTATTCAACCCAATTGTGCACATACCATATTGATTACTCTCTGTAGACAAAACTAATACCTTTTTAAATAAGCAAATATTTTACCAACTGATAGTTACTAAAAAAGCAACAGCAGAATTCCCAAGGCAACCTGTGCATACCACACCCACACATATACACACACCACTTGTCTTAAGTGCAGCAGAGTTATCAAAAATTTGCCCCAAATGCCTGGCAACAATGAAAATTAAAAACATTTAAAGCTATGCTTTTATATTCAGTTTTCACTTTTTCCCATTTTTTTGGTGTTATTAACTTGTTTCCATCAAGTAAAGTATATAAGTTAAAGGACATTTTCATTTAATTTTTTTTAAAAATATAATTGCTGTCAGGTAGAATGAGTATGGTAAGATACTGTTCCTTGTGTATTCAACCCAACAGCTGTTATCCCAATAAAACAGGTATATCCACTTCCTTCTAAGATGATGACAAATGCTAAAATAACCATGCTGTTTCAAATGGGAAAAAAAATGATTCAAAAATGCCTTTGTACAAATTGTTCCTGAAAAGATCTGTATTTTAAAAACAATAGCAGTGATATTTATTGTTTTCTGGGACAAAATGCCTGGGCGTTTATTGTGGTTGCCATTTTTCTGCAGGGGCGAGAAAAGCTCATCTCTGCAGCACATTCAATATTGCTAAAACTCACAGGCAGTGATTGTAAGTGTTCTTGTTTCCTATAGCTGCAATCTTTTTTGAGGCCACCAGCACTTGCCCAGTTCCACACTTCCCACACCAGCCCAAAGCGCCACAGTTACTGAGATCTTAAACATTGTTGGACCACAAAACCTTCCCTTCTTTGACTGCCCATATATTACTGACACCAAGTCTTAATGATTTCTCCTCCCAATGTTTCCTTCCTCATCCTCCTGACAGTGCTTTAACTAAGACTGTCATTATTTTTCACCTGGATATTCTCTAATTACCCACCTGTCTCCTTCTGGTAACAGGTGTCGGCTGTCACGAAAAGCAAAAATCTGAGTCAGTCACTTCCCTACTCACAAACATTTAAGGGTTGGATGTGACTGTGAGAGGCATGCAGACTAGTTTGAAAAGCAAATTAACACACCCAGATTCTCTAGGTTAAGGGTAAGTTCTAAGAATGTTTCTTTTGGGATAAAATGTAACATGCAAAGCATATTTTAATAGTATTTTACATTGAATTTTATTTTATTTTTTCTTTTATTTATAGCCTCTTATTCACTGTATACTTGAGAAAGATGATAGTTTGTTAGTTCATCCTTGGGTCCTGGCACTGTGCATCACTGAGGAGATGTTTAAGAGGTGCTCATGAACACAAGCAGTCAGGAAAGAAGGGAAATGGGAAAGCAAGAGTGAAAAAATGAAAGAAAGAAAGAAAGAAAGAAAGAAAGAAAGAAAGAAAGAAAGAGAGAGAGAGAGAGAGAAAGAAAGAAAGAAAGAGAGAGAGAGAGAGAGAGAGAGAGAGAGAGAGAGAAAGAAAGAAAGAAAGAAAGAAAGAAAGAAAGAAAGAAAGAAAGAAAGAAAGAGAGAGAGAGAGAGGAAGGAAGGAAGGAAGGAAGGAAGGAAGGAAGGAAGAAAGGAAGAAAGAAAGAAAGAAAGAAAGAAAGAAAGAAAGAAAGAAAGAAAGAAAGAAAGAAAGAAAGAAAGAAAGAAAGAAAGAAAGAAAGAGAAAGAAAAAGAAAGGAGAGAGGGAGGGAGGGAGGAAAGAAAGAAGGAAGGAAGGAAGAAAGGAGAAAAGGAGGGAGTGAGGGAAGGAAAGAAGAGTAAATGGATGTCATAAGTAGCTTACAATTTCACCAAACTCATATAAATTTTTTCTTCTCTACTATTTTTTAGTTGATTCATTTTTAATTGAGTTTGTTGGGGTGGCACCACTGAACAGGTTATTACACAGGTTACAGGAGCACAATTCTACAACACGTCTGTATACTGTATTGTATGTTCACACCCCAAGTCAAGTCTTTGTCCATCTCCAATGATCTCCCCCTATAGCATTCTCCATCAGACTTTTCTTACTGAAGATAATTATCAATACTTATAATAAACTAAAGAATTTTAAAACATTTTATTATAATGGACACAAAATATTTATTTCTCTGAAATAGCTTTCAAACTTGGAAATACTATAGCCTGAACACTCTTTCTTTTTTTTTTTTTAAACCGTATTGTATTTTTTCCATTACCATTTGGTCCCCTTATGCTCTCCTCACCCCAGCAATCACCATGCTGTTGACAGTGTCCACGAGTCCTTTTTCCTTTTTGGTCAGGCCCTCCACCCTGTAACCACCTACCCCCAATCTAGCTGTAATCTGTTCTCCATCTGTGAATCTGTTTCTGTTCTGCTTGTTAGTTCAGTTCATTAGATTCCACATATGAGTTAAATCATATGGGATATGTCTTTCTCTGACTGGCCTATTTCACTTAGCATAATATTCTCCAGGTCCATCTATGCTGTCACAAAGGGCAAATTTTTCTTCTTTTTAATGGCTGAGTAGAATACTACTGTGTAAATGTCCCATAGTTGTTTTATCCACTCATCTATTGATGGACACTTGTGCTGCTTCCATACTTTGGCAATTATAAATAACACTGCAATAAACATATGGGTGCTTCTGTCCTTTCAAATCAGTGTTTTGGGTTCCTTCAGATATATTCCCAGAAGTGGAATCTCTGGGTCAAAAGGCAGATCCATTTTTAATTTTTTGAGGTACCTCCATACTGCTTTCCACAGTGGCTACACCAGTCTGAATTCCTAACAACAGTGCAAAAGTTTCCCCTTTCTTCACATCCTTGCCAGTGCTTGTTTTTTGTGTTGACTTATTGATGGTAGCCATTCTGACAGGCATGAGATGATATATCATTGAGATTTGATTTTGCATTTCTCTGATGATTAGTGATATTGAGCATCTTTTCATACAGCTATTGGCCATTTGCATGTCCTCTGGAGAAGTGTCTGTTCAGGTCCCTTGCCCATTTTTTAATTGGGTTGTTTATTTTTTTGGTGTTGAGTTTTGTATGTTCTTTATAAATTTTGGATATTAATCTCTTATCAGATGTGTCAATGAATATGTTCTCCCATTCTGTGTGTTGTCTTTTTATTTTGTTGATTATTTCCTTTGTTGTGCAAATACTTTTTAGTTTAATATAGCCCTATTTGTTTATGGTTTTTTCTTTTCTTTCCCTTTCCTGAGGAGATATATCCAATAAAAAGTTTCTATGAGCAATATCTGAGTTTTGCTGTCTATGTTTTATTCCTCAGTTATGATTTTGGGTCTAACATTTAAGTCTTTGATCCATTTTGAATTTATTCTTTGTGTGATGTAAGAATGTGGTCTAGTTTCATTTTTCTGCAAATATCTTTCTAGTTTCCCAAACACCATTTATTGAAAAGCTTATTATTAGCTCATTGTATGTGTTTGCTTCCTCTGTCAAATATTAATCGACTATAAAGGTGTTGATTTATTTCTGGCTCTCTATTCTATTCCATTGATCTTTGTGTTTGTTTTTATGCCAGGACCATGCTGTTTTGATTACTATGGACTTATAGTATAGTTTGACATTAGGTAGCATGATTCACTCAACTTTGTTCTTCTTTTTCATGACTGTTGTTGCTATGTGGGGCTTCTTGTGATTCCATATAAATTTTTCAAATATTTGTTCCAGTTCTTTGAAATACGTCATTGTAATCTTGATAGGAATTGCATTGGATCTATAAATTGTTTTAACTAGTATGGACATTTTAATGATGTGAATTCTTCCTATCTTTGAACATGGTATGTGCTTCCACTTATTTGTATCTTCTTCAGTTTCTTTCTTCAGTGTCTTAAAATTTTCCATCTATAGGTCTTTTACATTCTTGTTTAGGTTGATTCCTAGGTATTTTACTCTTTTTGAAGCAATTGTAAATGAGATTGTTTTATTAATTTTCTTTTCTGTTACTTAATTATTGGAATATAAAAATGTAAGTGATTTCTGAATATTCACTTTGTATCTTGCTACTTTGCTGAATTCATTTATCAGGTCCAGTAGTTTCATGGTGGAATCTTTGGGGTTCTCTATGTATAGTATCATGCCATCTGTAAATAAAGACAGTTTTACTTCTTCCTTTCCAGTTTGGATGTCTTTTATTTTTTCTTCTTGTCTGATTGTTGTGGCTAGGACTTCCAGTACTATGTTGAATAAGAGAGGTAAAAAGGGACATCCCTATGTTGTTCATGATCTTAAGAGAAATGTTTGTAATTTCTGCCTGTTGAGTGTGATGCTGGCAGTAGGTTTGTCATATATGGTCTTTATCATGTTTAGGTGTGTTCCCTCTATTGCTACTTTGCTGAAAGTTTTTATCATGAATGGGTGCTGGATTTTATCAAATGCTTTTTCTGCATCTATTAATATGATCATGTGGTCTTTGTCCCTCATTTCGATTATGTGGTAAATCACATTTATTGGCTTGTGAATGGCGTACCAACCTTGCATTCCTGAAATAAATCCCACTGATCATGGTGTATGATCATTTTGATGCATTGCTCTATTCAGTTTGCTAATATTCTGTTGAGGACTTTAGCATATATTATCATCAGGAATATTGGCCTATAATTTTCTCTCTTTGTAGTATTTTTATCTGGTTTTGGAATTAGGATAATGTTGGACTCCTAAAATGAGTTTTGGAGCCTTCCCTCCTCTTGATTTTTATGAAGCAGTTTGAGAAGGCAAGATATTAGTTTCTCTTGGAATGGTTGGTAAAATTCACCTTTGAAGTCATCTGGTCCTGGGCTTTTGTTTGTTGGGAGTTTCTTTATCACTGCTTCAATTTCATTAAGTGTAATCTGTCTATTGAGATTCTCTGATTCTTACTGATTTATTTTTGGAAGATTGTATGTTTCTAAGAATTTATCTGTTTCATCCACGTTGTCCAGTTTGTTGGCATATAATTGTGTGTAATGTTTTCTTACAATCCTCTGTATTTCTTTGGTGTCCATTGTTATTTCTCCTCTTCCATCTCTGATTTTATTTATTTGGATCCTTTCTTTCTCTTGATGAGTCTGGTTAAAGGTTTGTCAATCTTGTTTATCTTTTCAAAGAACCAGTTCTTAGTTCGTTGATCTTTTGTATCATTTTTACACTCTATTTCATTTATTTCTGCTCTGATCTTAATCATTTCCTTCCTTATACTTACACTGGGCTTTGTTTGTTGTTTTCCTTCAAGTTCCTTTAAGTGAGAAGTCAGATTTTTTATTTAAGCTTTTTCTTGTTTTTTGAGATAGGCTGTAATGCAACTAATTTGCCTCTTAGGATTGCTTTCCCAACGTCCCACAGATTTCCAATTGTTGTGTCTTCATTTTCATTTGTTTCAAAGTATCTTTTGATTTCTTCCTTGATCTCATTGACCTATTCATTGTTTAATAACACATTTTTTAGCTTCCATGTGTTTGTATGTTTTTCAGGTTTCTTCTTGTGATTGATTTCTAGTTTCATAGCATTGTAGTTAGAGAGGATGTTTGATATGATTTCAATCTTCTTAAATTTGAGACTTGTTTTTTGTCCTAACATGTGGTCTATCCTAGAAAATGTTCCGTGCGCACTTGAAAGTATGTATATTCTGCTGATTTGATGTGAAATGCTCTGAGGATATTAATTAAACCCATTTGATCTAGTGTGTCCTTTGAGGACACTGCCTCCATGTTGATTTTCTGCCTGAAGATTTGTCCATTGAATTCAATGGGATGTTAAAATCCCCAACTATGACTGCATTTCTGTCAGTCTCTCCCTTTATGTCCATAAAGATTTGCTTTACA
Organism: Tonatia bakeri; assembly: GCA_004024845.1. Lineage (NCBI taxonomy): Eukaryota > Metazoa > Chordata > Mammalia > Chiroptera > Phyllostomidae > Tonatia > Tonatia bakeri. The sequence continues at coordinate 36,643 of PVIA01007158.1, read as the reverse complement.
TATTTAAGTGCTCCTATCTTGGGTATGTGAAGGTTTACTAGGGTTGTATCCTTTTGCTGTATTGTTGCCTTTAGCATTATGTAGAGTCCTTCCTTGTCTCTTACTATAGCCTGCTTTTAAAGTCTGTTTTGTCAGATATAAGTACTACCACTCTGTTTTTTTTTCTTTTCCATTTGCATGAAGTATCTTTTTCCAACCCTTTACTTTCACTGTGTGTATCTTTTTATCTGAGTTGTGTCTCTTAGAGGCAACATATATATGGCTCTTGTTTTCTTATCCATTCCACTACCCTATGTCTTTTGGTTGGTGCATTTAAGCCACTTACATTTAAGGTAATTATTGATAGATATGGATGTAGTGCCATTGTATTGTTAGACTGTTTTCATCTGGGGTTTCTTCTCCTCCTCCTCCTCCTCCTTCCCCTTCTTATTCTTATTCTTATTCTTTTATTCTTATTCTTATTCAAGCAAGCCCTTGTTGCAGTACTGGTTTGGTGTTAACAAGCTCCTTTAGCTTTTCCTTGTCTGGGAAAAGCTAGATCTCCTTATTTCTCCTTCAATTTTAAATGATAGCCTTACTGGGTAGCCTTGGTTGTAGGTGCTTGCTTTTTATCACCTTGAACATTTCACCTCACTCTCTTCTGGCCTGGAATGTTTCTAATGAGTAATCAGATAAGAGTCTAATTGGTGCACACTTGTAGGTAACTACCTGCTTTTCTCTTGTGGCTGTTAGGATTCTCTCCTTATCTTCAAGCCTTGTCATTTGAATTATGATGTGTCTCGGTATAGGCCTCTTTTGTAGGGTACAATTTATTTAGGACCCTCTGAACTTCCTGGATTTTCTGCGACTTTCACCAGATTAGGAAAGTTTTGATCATTATTTCTTCAAATAGGTTCTCGATCCTTTGCTTGCCATCTTCTCCTTCTGGTATTCCTATGATGTGGGTGTTGTTATGCTTCATGTTGTCCAAGAGGTTTCTTAAGCTCTCTCCTCGTTTTTAAAAAATCTTTTGTTCTTTTTGCTGCTCTGCCTTAGTGTTTTTTTCTACTGTCTTCTAAAATACTGATATGATCCTCTGCTTCATCTAACCTACTTTTTTTTATTTTTTCTAGTATATTCTTTATTTCAGATATTGCATTCTGTATTTCTGACTAGTCCTTTTTCATGGTTTCTGGATTTTTTTTTTCCTACTGTTGAGTGTCCTTTTAATCATTACTCTAAACCCCTTATCTGATAAATTGCTTGCCTCCATTTTAACTAGTTCTTTTGGAGAATTGTCCTGTTCTTTCACTTGGGGTCTGTTTCTTTGTCTTCCCATTTGGCTGCCTCTTTGTATTTTCTGCCTTAGATGTTAAACTAATCAGATGTTAATCCACTCAGTTGTTAATCTAATCAGACTGTAATCAGCAGTCAGGATTTAGTAATTAAGCCTGGGACAGAGTAATTCCTGTAGGCAGGGCTATTGCTTCCCATCAGACTGATGCCACTTGGAGAGGAGTGCTCTGCCTGAGAAAGATGGCTCCTGAGGTAATGGCTCAGACAGGGAACATGATAGCTGTTACTTCCTTCTCTATCCAGAGCCACCAGCCCCAGACTCTCCTCTAGTATCTCTAGTCTACTCTACCCTCCTTCTGCCAGAGCCCAGGGTAAGTGGCTGCAAATGAAATTTTGTGCATTGGCCCTTTAAGAGGCTCTCTGCATCTTCAAGCATCTCTCCCTGGCAGACAGAAACCCTGCTGCTTTTCACAGCTGGAGGTTATCTGGGCTCATTTCTGGCTCTGGTAATATAGGCTGGGGAGTCCAGCTTGGTGTTTAGACCCCACACTTCTCAGGTGGAACACCTCTGGCTGCTGAAATATCCCTCTGAAACTTCAACTGCCACCCATGAGAGCCCAGCCACCCCTCTTGCACCTCATCCACACTCCCCACCAGTCTTGTGATGAAGTGGTTCCTTCTGTATGTCCTTGGTTATAAGGCTTCTCTACAGCTAGTGTTCAGTTGACCATTAAGCTTTCTCTACAGTTTAGTTGTAATTCCAGATTGGTCCTCTAAGCATGTTAGTGTAGCTTCCACTTACTCCTCTGCCATATTGGATCCTCCCCTGAACATTTTCAAAGGGATTCAAAGGAGAAACTTCTAGGAAACCAGCCATTCAGTAATGCCAACTAATTAAACAACCAGTTCTTTTCCCTGGTGGAATCCACTTGTGCCAACATATGGCATCAATAACCCTCTCGTTGAATATTTATGATTTTATTTGAAACATTTCAGGAAAACAGTTTATCTTTTTAAAATTCACAAGCAACTAACACTTTTTTAGATTTATGGTACAAAAATAAACAGCTGCTCTGGTTTTTTCTAGGGAACTGTTTTAATATACAGTTATTCACATTCATGACATTTTTATTGTGTCCTTGATTTTCCAAGCTGGAGTACAAAGGTGATAATGAAATGCTAATTTGAAATATAATACTTTGCATTTGTATAGCATTTCAGGGTTAGTAAAGTGCTAAAACATATACTCTCATTTAACTTTAATTTATGTCCTTGGTGTCAGTAGTCATTAAATTTCAATCTTCTTCCCTAATCCCCCTGGGACCATAAGGATGGGCCCAAGGTTCCCTTCTCATTCACTTTCCCCTACCAGGCAGCTTCCAACTGTTGTCACTTGTCACTGTTATCTTTCCAAAGCATGGATCTGATCGTGCAGAGGGAGCCTTGTGCTGCAGAGGAAATGGCTTTGAATCAAACAAAACTGAATGTGAATGCTGACTCTGGCACTTCCTAGGTACATGACCTTGTAAAACTTAACTTCCTGAGTTTTCTCACCTGCCAAGTAGGGGTAATAATACCCTCACTGCAACATTGTTGCAAGAACTGTAGGTGATATATTTTAAAATCTGGTTTAGTGCCTTGCACATATACACTAAGCACTTCAACAAATGATGACTATCTTGTTATTGGTCCCTACCCTGCTTAAGAATGCTCATGAAACAACAACTACTTACTGAGAAAGCGCCATGTGTTAAGCAATGCATTATACACTGAAGATGCTGCAGAGACTAGAAAACTTACAGTCTAATAATCCCCAAACAGGGACATCCAGACTTCAATAGAGACAAATACAGGATATTAAGAAAGTACACAAATGCAGCATGTAAATCAGTTTTAAGCTGTGATCTTAAATTTGGGCAGACCTGAGTTTGGAGGAGGTAAAGAGGAGATGGGATAGGGTGGGGTGAAGAAGCTTAAACTAGAAACCTGGCATTTACAAAGGCAGCACAGAGCTTGGTGAGTGCAGAAACCAGCAGGCACTGAGTGTGGCTGGAGATATGGTAATACAGAAAGGTAGAGGGGAAGAAATGAGGAAGAGATGGGGAATGACAAGATGAGAAACTGGAGAGGTGAAGGGAATTGAAAGCCAGGTTAAGAAATTTGAATTTTGTCTTGAAGAGAGCAGAGATCTATTGAAAAAGTATAAGCAGGAGATAAATGTGATCACATTTGCTTTTTTGAACTGACATTTCATGACCTATCATAGAAGTCCTTAACCTAGCCTACATAACCATACATGGGCTTCTAGTTATTTGCAATTTCCTTGAAATTGGATGCAAATTTATGTGTATGTGTGTGCATATATGTATGTGTGTGTGCTTTTCCACAGATAGCATCCATAAATCTGACTTAAAAATGAATAAAAATCATCATCTGAATGCTTCCTGCAGAATAAAACCCAGACTCTTTTCATATTCAGGCTAAAACTTCATTGTATAGTCCCTTCCACAAAGTTTAGAATAGCGCCACTTTTAGTTTTTTGCCATTTCTAATAATCCTCTTAGTCTTTTCCTAGTATAGCTCTCTGGACTGACCTGCTCTTCCCAATCAACCCCTCCCTCCCACCTACCTTCTGCTCATAGAACTACCCCTCTCTGAAAGCCTGGCTAAGCTGTTTCTTCCTTCTCCAGCATTCTCTCATTTATCTCTCCCTTTTTCTCTAGCTGAAGCACATTTCACAGTCATAAAGTTCAAATGACCCAGCTGGAATAAGAGATGGACAAGAGATGAGGCCACTAGGAATAGAAAGTCCAGAGACTGACCCATACTTATATGGCAATCAGAAGCACAACAGAATTCATCCTGAAAATCAGTGGGGAGACAGTGGGCTGTTTTTAAAATGGTGCTAGAGCAACTGGTCCTCTACAAAGGGAAAAGAATGGATTCTTCATATCCTTCTCAAAAATAAGTTCTAAATGAATAAAATCAAAGCATTAAAACTTTCAGAAGGGAAAAAATGGAGACCATCTGTGCATATTAAAACTAAGAGATAAATTTTACTACTATAAATGTCTTTTTATTGAAAGAAACCATAAAAAGAATGGAATGTTGAGCCATGTATTGAGACAACTGTACAAGAATTAGTTCCAAAATACGTGACAAAGTCTTTCAAATGAATAAAACAAAAAAAAGTTTAGTTGTTTTAGGTATTTTGTTAAAAGGTGTTACTGTTTTACATACCACAAATTGAAAAAAAATTAAATAGTCTGAAAAGATCTAACTTAGGAAATAGTATGAAGAAATAAGTATTCTAATCTCTGTTGATGGGAATTTAAATTGTTATAGCCACATTGGAAAACAATTTTACTATTCTGTAAATCTGAACATATGCCTGCTTCTTCAAAGAAACTTTTGTATATGTGCACTAGCAGATGTATATAATATTTGTAGCAGCATTGTTCATATTGGAAAAAAACTGAAATCAACCCAAAACTCTGTGAACATTAGAAAATATAGAAAATTGTGCTATATGAAGTATAAAGTGGTAAACATGAATAGATTTTATGCATGTATATCAGCATGGAATAATGTTAACAACATAACATTAAATGAGGTCGACTTGCAAAAAAAAGCAAACAGTATTATTTCATTTACATATAGACAAACAGACAAATCTAAATATATATATTTTAGGATTACTAGACCTGTGGTAAACATAAATAAATAAGGGAATTTTATTAACTCCAGATATCAGTTGCCTCTCAATGAGTCAGTTAGGACAAAGTAAAGGGACATGGTTGGAAACTGGATCAAAAAGCATGGGTCTTTGTTTTATTATTACACATTAAAAGAATATACATATTATATATACTCCTATTATTTATATATTTCCCCATAAAATTTTTGAAAAAACAAAAACAATCACAAGATGCATGTAATGACCCACAAAAGACATGGTTCCTCTGCTCGAAGAGCTTCCATCTGGGGCTTATTTCAAATCTCTGTCCCTTCTACTTCATATGCTATTGTAAGGGACTTGCTTTTTGATTTCTTCCTTCTATATCACGTTACATTTCTTCTGTCTTCTTAAGCTGCATGCTTAATGAATTCATTTTTTCCTTTTTCTTTTTTTTTCTATTTTTCTTTTTTCCTCCCTTTATTCCCTTCTGCCCTGCACCCTCCCTCCCACCAGCATCAACCCCTTGGTTCATGACCCTGGGTAGTCCCAAATAGGTTCTTTGGCTTCTCCATTTCCTATACTATTCTTTACCTCCCCCTGTCTATTTTATATGTAGCATTTATGCCTCTTATTCCCTGTACCTTTTCCCCCATTCTCCTCCCTCCCCTTCCCCACTGATAACCCTCTATGAGATCTCCATTTTTGTGATTCTGTTCCTCTTCTTGTTGTTTGCTTAGTTTGTTTTTGTTTCTGTTTTTGTTTTAGGTACAGTTGTTGATAGTTGTAAGCTCATTGTCATTTTCTTTTCATATTTTTGATCAACTTCTTTTTCTTAGATAAGTCCCTTTAACATTGCATATAATAAGGGCTTGGTGATGATGAACTCCTTAAACTTGACCTTATTTGGGAAGCATTTTATCTGCCCTTCCATTCTAAATGATAGCTTTGCTGGTTAGAGTAATCTTGGATGTGGGTCCTTGCCTCTCATGATTTTGAATACTTCTTTCCAGCCCTTTCTTGCTTGCAAGGCTTCTTTTGAGAAATCAGCTGGTAGTCTGATGGGAACTCCTTTGCAAGTAATTCTGTCCTTTTCTCTTACTGCTTTTAAGATTCTCTCCTTATCTTTAATCTCGGGTAGTATAATTATGATGTGCCTTGGTGTGTGCTTCCTTGGGTACAACTTCTTTGGGACTCTCTGGGCTTCCTGGACTTCCTGGAAGTCTATTTCCTTTGCCAGATTGGGGAAGTTCTCCTTCATTATTTGTCAAATACGTTTTTAATTTCTTGCTCTTTCTTTTCTCCTTCTGGCACTCCTATGACTTGGATGTTGGAACATTTAAAGTAGTCCTGGAGGTACCGAAGCTTCTCCTCATTTTTTTGAATTCTCGTTTCTTCATTCTGTTCCAGCTGAATGTCTGTTTCTTCCTTCTGCTCCAACTCATTGATTTGAGCCCCGGTTTCCTTCCCATCACAGTTGGTTCCCTATATATTTTTCTTTATTTCACTTTGCATAGCCTTCACTTTTTCCTCTAACCATTTAACAGGTTTGAGGGGATAATTACACTGTGGTTTTTATTTGTATTTCCCAGATGGTTAGTGATGTTGAGCATCTTTTCATGTGCCTGTTGTATGTCTTCTTTGGAAAAGTATCTATTAAAGTCCTTTTCCCCTTTTTCATTCTGAGTGTTTATTTTTGTTTTTACTGTTGAGTTGCACGAGTTCTTTCAAGTATTAACCCCTTATCAGATAGTTTGCAAATATTTTGTCCCTACCTCTTAGGCTACATTTTTATTCTGCTCATTGTTTCTTTTGCTGTGCACAACTCGTTAGTTTTATGTAGTCCCACTTGCTTATTTTTGCATTTATTGCTATGGCATGTGTGTCATATCTATAAGATCTTTACCAAGGCCAATGTCAATGAGCTTTTCCCTTGTCTTCTAGTAGTTCTACAGTTTGGGGTCTTCCACTTATTTTTAATCTATTTTGAGTTGATTTTTATGAGTGTAATATGACAAGGTCCTATCTTATTCTTTATGTAGATATTCAGTTCTTGCAACACCATGTATTGAAGAAGTTGTCCTTGCCCCCATTGCATCTGTTTATCTCCTTCTTAAATATTTTTTGACAGTAAATGAGTGGGTTTATTTTTGAACTCTCAATTCTGTTCCTTTGATTTATGTTTATTTTTACATCACTCATACTGTTTTGATTTATATTGATTTTAACCCCATAATTAGATATTTTATTATTGTTTTATATAGTTGATATTGTTTAGAATTAACCACATGTTTTTATTTTTAAATTTTTGAGTTTTATTGCAGTTCCTTCTTGCAACTCAGACTTCTCTGCAAAGGCATGCATTCCCCACTGACTCCTTTTGCAAAGTTCAGTTTCCCAGATAGACACCATCTCCTTATGGGATGGGCTTTAAACCAGTACCCCACTCTGTGCAGACCCCAGGCAGTCTTCTATCCTTCCCCTTGAGAAAAAAAAATGCATATTTTTCCCATTAATCTATCAGGTACCAATATATACCTGCAAAGCAAAAGCTAAAAATAGATCTAGTTAACCAATGTGTTATTACCTTGTTATTCTGGTATTTTAGAAATTTCTGTACTTTACAGCCAGAGCTCAATTATCCATTAAAGGTGTGTGTGTGGGGGGGGGCGGGGGGGTGTTTAGTTTTGTTGCACTGGAAGGCTTTGCTCTGCCTATTTAGTCTACCATACTTCTGCAAACAGAAATTGGCAATATCTTTCATATTCTTATCTTAAATATGGACATAGCATATAATTGGTATTCCACAGTTTTAAATGCATGTAGATGTTGTAGACTCCAAGAACCAAGGTCCATGTCTCCTCATACTATCAAGAAAATAGGGGACTTCCAGCCAAGATGGAGGGATAGGTAGACACACTGTGCCTCCTCGCACAACCAAGATAGGGACAACAATGATTTAGAAACAGAATAACAACCAGAACTGACAGAAAATTGAACTGTATGGAAGTTGAACAACCAAGGAGTTAAAATAGATGCGTTCATCCAGACTGGTAGGAGGGGCAGAGTCGGGCAACCGGGCGCAGGTTGCAGTGCAGAAAGCAGAGAGCATTGGCACCAGGTGAGTAAGGCATCCGGGGCACACAAGACCAGAGCAGGTGGACCCTGAGCACGCAAGGGCAGCTGGCAGACCCTAGCCAAGGGGTGGCAACCAGCAGACCCAGCAAGGCAATGATTGTGAAGCAAGGCACTGCACCCAGCGCTGGGAAATAGAGCCTTGGGGCACTGATTGAGGACACCTGTGGGGGTTGAGGTGCAGGGAGAGACTCCCAGCCTCACAGGAGAGGTCCTTGGAAAGTCCCACGGCATGCACAAGCCCACCCACATGGGAATTGGCACCAGAAGGAACCAGTTTGCTCAGGGAAAGTGGTGGAAAGGACTGAGGTCCCACAGAGAGTAGAGCAAGCACCATTGTTCCCTCTCGAACCCCGCCCCCACATACAATGCCACAACCCAGTGACTGGGGTGCCCCGCCAAGGTGAACACCTAAGGCTCCGCCCCTCATACATAACAGGCAAAACCAGACCAAAGGGGGAAAAAAAAGATGGCTCAAACAGAATTGAAAGCCACTCAACCAGTAATTTTAAGTGACTGAGAGATAGCCAACTTATCAGATGCACAGTTCAAAGCACTGGTGATCAGGATGCTCACAGAATTGGTTGATTTTGGTCGCAAATTAGATGAACAAATGAAGGCTACAATAAGTGAAATGAAGAAAAATGCACAGGGAACCAATAGTGATGGAATGAAAGCTGGATCTCACATCAATGGAGTGGACCAGAAGGAAGAAAAAACATAATCAGAAAAGAACAAAGAAACAAGAATTCAAAAAATTGAGGAGAGGCTTCGGAACCTCCAGGACATCTTTAAATGTTCCAATATCTGAACTATAGGGGTACCAGAAGAAGAAGAGGAAGAGAAACAAGTGGAAAACTTATTTGAACAAATAATAAAGGAGAACTCCCCCAATCTGGCAAAGGAAATAGACTTCCAGGAAGTCCAGGAAGCTCAGAGAGTCCCAAAGAAGTTGGACCCAAGAAGGAACACACCAAGCCACGTCATAATGACGCTAGCCAAGGTAAAAATGAAGGAGAGAATCCTAGAAGCAGCAAGAGACAAGGAGACAGTCACCTACAAAGGAGTTCCCATCAGACTGTCAGCTGATTTCTCAAAAGAGACCGTACAGGCAAGAAGGAGCTGGAAAGAAGTATTCCAAGTCATGAAAGGCAAGGACCTACATCCAAGATTGCTCTATCCAGCAAAGCTTTCATTTAGAATGGAAAGGCAGATCAAGTGCTTCTCAGATAAGGTCAAGTTTAAGGAGTTCATCATCACCAAGCCCTTATTTATGAAATGCTAAAGGGACTTATCTAAGAAAAAGAAGATAAAAAGCATGTATAGTAAAATGACAGCAAACTCACGATTATTAACAACCACACCTAAAACAAAAACCAAAAGAAACTAAGCAAACAACTAGAACAGGAACAGAACCACAGAAATAGAGATCACATGGAGGGTTATCAACAGGGGAGTGGGCGGAGGAGAGAGGGGGAAAACGTACAGAGAATAAGTAGCATAGATGGTAGGTAGAAAATAGACAGGGGGAGGGCAAGAATAGTATGGGAAATGTAGAAGCTAAAGAACTTATGACACTGGACATGAACTAAAGGGGGGAATGTGGGTGGGAGAGGGTGTGCAGGGTGGAGGGGAATGAAGCGGGGGTAATGGGACAACTATAATAGCATAATCAATAAAATATATTTAAAAAAACAGAAAATATCTAAAACTAGTTTGACTTACACATATACTGAACTGAGAGTATATGTACAAGAAAAGTTCACTATTATCCCTGTTTTGTCTTCATCTGCTCACTTGTGGTGGCTCCTGAGGGATCCATTTTTCATCACCTCTTCCAGGAATACTTTCTTCAGTCAGCCTCATGACTATCATGAACATAATCTAGTACAGGCATGCTACATGTGTGTTTTTTCCATGCCTGATATTTACCTTGGCATAGATTTTTCACTCTATTTAATTTATTGTCTAAATATTAACTTGTAAGAATCTGAGCTTAGTTGCTATGTCTTGTTTGCTTCATGTCACTTCCACTTGGCATAGTGTCTAGCTTGTAGAAGGTATCAATTAATGGTTTTCCATGAATGAATGCACAGTTCATTTTATTTTTTCCAATAGATAAATTTTGTTCCATTTTAAAATATCAAAAATAGGTTTTTAGAATATACATTTTTGGCTCAAAATATGTTTTTGCTTCCAACCTTCAGGCCTTTCTCTTTATGTCAACTCTCTTAGAAAACATCTAACCATTACTTTTTTGAGTCAGTATTTAAATTGCCTAGTCTTCACAAACTAATTTATGTCAGAGTTAAATAGCTTTCATTAGCCCAAGAAAAAACTTTCGTACAAAAATATTTTAAGACTCAAAACAATTTCATTGTTTTTGAAATGCAAAATGTCATTAGCAAATCAAAGGCAAGATAACTATAACCATTAACTGTCTGATTCTAATTAGGTATTAATCATATTTGCTATTTTATACTATATTGAAGAATTACAGCTATTTCATAGTCATCCATGATTTCATTTTCATTCAAAGCTTGAATCTTGAAGGAATCATTAAAATGTCTTTTTAATTTCTTTCAGTATATAGACATCATGACTCATATTCAAAAATTTACCACTTTTTAATGAAATTAGATTCCATTTAGATTGTTTACCTCTCTGAAATTTCCAATTCAATAGTCCCATTTTCAGTGGAACTTAGGACTCTACCCATTTTCCCTGTATATATCTAAGTATTTATTAAAATATATTTTAAGCATATACTATATACAGTAATATACTGTGCTAGTTACTTTGGTACACACAAAGATGAAACAGGTTGCTACCAAGGTGAATTAGATATGATTTGTACCTCCAAAGACTCATCATCTAGAGAAGTAAGAAATAAATTCATTATATAGATGTGCCTCTGTACCTGTGTATATAAATATTAATAATGGCTAATGGTTATCAACTCTTACTATGTGCCAATCACAGTTTTACATTTTCATAAGTAATTCATTTCATCAAATCAAGGCCATTGATTATAAAACACACCATTATTGTTGTTGTACTAAGAAACAATCCTTAAAAATTCTAAGCTACTCTTGATTATAAGATGCATTCCAAAAATCATAGATGTTAATATGTAAAAAAAAATGTAGAACTTTAAATTGATGAAATGCAATAACTTATTTAATATTCTCAATAACCCTTCAGGTTAGTAATGTTATTATTCCCATTTTACTGATGAGGAAATTAATAGGGTTCAGATACATTAAGCAATTTGCTCTAGACCATATAGCCAGTAAGCGAGTGAGTGGGGGTTGAACTCACATCAGTCGGATTTCAAATGCCATGCTGTTAGCCTCTGTGCCAGAGAGATCTTATATGTTCTATGTAATAGGGTGTTCATGAGTTTCCATATCTTTTATTCTTGACATGGCTTTATTTAAAGTTGGAGAAGAATACAGGAATATCTTTTAATTCCTGAGAGAAATTGAGAATTTAGTTGAGATGAGATTTGAATTAAAAAAAAGAAAAAAACTTGTTTTGAAATTTATTTGCCTACATTCAGCCTAACATGGTTATGGTAATAAGACTAAAGAATAACTAGTATACTTTACCAAGAGCAGTCATGAGACAATTGAGTTTATCTTTTTAATCTATGAATTTATACAGTTACATTGCCTGTAGATGTAAAGATCCTTACGGGATGGTATAGACAGGACAAAAATTCAATGAACTTTTGCAATGAGTGTAGACATTTCTTTTTTCTATTTTTAAGGGAAGATTGGCAGCTAATAGACACTACCTATTAAATTTCCATTTTTTAACTTTTGTTTAAAATGGTAACAACATTCTGTATAGCATGTTAAAATTCTAGCAAGGAGCCACAAATAACTAACCAAAAGCAAGAAACTGTGTACTTAGTCTTAAGTGGGAACTACTACAATCCATTTTTTTAAACACTAATGAGTTAAGACACAACAACTATATGTTACATTGTTTCTGCTTATAAATAATGAATTACACACAAGAGCAGTAGTTAGATGTACTCTGGGCCAGTTGCATAGTCATGCATACCAGAGAATTCATCTGTGAAAATTTAGCAAAACAAAATTAGAAATGTCAAACAGAAAGGATCTCATTAAGATAATTCTTCCAGAAATGAATAACAATTCTGTCCCAGCTGTTCATATCCTGAGTAGTCAAGATGAGATGGACATAGCTAAAAACCCTTGTTCCCCAGAATATGGTACCATGGACACCTATATCGCCGGAGTGCTCATTACAAATACAGATTAGACCTCCATCCCAGAGCCACTCTGTCAGCATGACTTTGGGGAGAGATCAAGAATTCACATTTTAAACAAGCACCTGCACCCACCAGGAATTATAAGCAAGAGGGATTTGAGAACCATTGACTTAATACTCGACATTTCCCCACCAACTACAATGTATGGGCTGATGAAAGATGTTAATGAATTATTAGTGATTTTTTTTCACCAAATGACAGAGATTAAATGTTTCATTTACTAGATATTTATCAGCAGTGTAGGGAGACACAAAAGAAATGTGAGCTCATGTACTCAAATGTATATCAATTCCCGCATGTTATATAAACAACTGTACCCCACGATTAAACCAAAGTACATACTGCTTTCTGAAACCTAACACAGTGGCAGGAAAAGAGAATTGAGGTAATCCTGGTAGCTGTGGGAATAGAAAGAAAAGGACAACTCAAGGAATTAATTCAAAAAAGGAACTCCAAAGGGATAGTGGCAAATTTAGTATTACTAGTAAACAGAAGGCAAAAAAGTAGAATACCTTGGGTGCTGAATCTGGGCACAGAGAATGATGAGCACGGACCTGGGGTTGGGAAACGTTCTGAAGACAACTGAGTGCTGGAGGGAAGGTGAGCATTGGTGGTTGGCCCTTTCACCGCCACATTTATAGAAGTGGATTGAATTTTGTTACTGAGTTTACATATAAATGGATTTAACCAAATTGATGTCTAATTAATCATTATTTTTTTACAGCAATTGTTCAACTGTCAAGCTCTACGAAAACTAAGCATTCCTGACAATGACCTGTCAAACCTGCCAACCACTATCGCTAGTTTAGTTAATCTTAAAGAACTCGACATCAGTAAAAATGGTAAGATTTCATCTCATGTCTAATTTTTAGTGAAAACATGATTTAATGTTTTCTCTTAGCAAATGATATACTTCTTTAATTTTGTTGTAAGTTAATTTTATTAGAAAGTTAAATCTTATAAGTCTCAGATAGAAAACCTCTCTCCCTTTCTCCTACTAGTATGCTTGATTTCCCTCTGCATTCAAATGTGTTATTTAATCTTTTTAAGGATATTTTACTGCTTTTACACCACTTATTTTCAGAAAGTGTGGTAGAGGGCTAGTTGTATTTTATATAAACATAGAAAACAAAAATCTTTTCTTCAAAACACTATAATTGAGTTATGTTTGATATTGAATATAGTGCCTATAATTAACAAGATGGTCTTGTGAACTTCAAAATTTGTTAAGAAGGTAACTTATGTTAAGTGTTCTTAACACACACACAAAGTAAAAAACAAAAGAGAGAAACAAAGAACCAACAAGGGGACACAAGGAAACTCCCGGAGTTGTTGGATCAATTAACTTGATTGTAATGATGCTACAATGTCTAAACTCATCAAATTGCACATATTAAATATGTGTGGCTCTTTGTGTATCAATTATACCTCAATAAAGCTATTAAAAAAGAAAAGGAAAAAGGAAAAATAATTATGTGCCCTAAAAAAACAGAAGTTAGTTAAGATTAGCTGTACATTCTAAGTAAATAGGGAGGTTAATTTAATCTGTTTTATTAAGGAAAACCAGGAAAATCTCTTGATTACATTAAATACGACATTTCTAAGAAATCCTGGGCCATCCTGTTAAAATTAAGATCTTGCTGTTATTATCCTCTAGAAGCTGACCCTATCTCTCTTCCTGGTTTTATTTTCTTAATAACATTTATGAGAAGCTGACATACTATATGTTTAAATCAATTATGTATTGTCTGGGCTCCTCTTACTAGAATTAAAATTCAGTGATGTCTCAATTTTGTTGTTTTTGTTGCTGGTGCACCTGTATTACCTAAACCCGTGTGTGGCACATTGTAGGAGCTCAACAAATAGTTATTGAATGAATTCACTCATGAGTTCATTAATGAATCGTTCTTCTGGATGAACAAGAAACACTTGTTGAAATGTACTAGTGTGAATTGCTAGTAAGATTTCTTCAATAAGTCTATGAGAGTCATAGAGAAGGATAGTGTCACAGGAGAGATAAGACTAACATCTATAAATAATCAGCGACTATCATAAAACATAAAATGAAGTGTATAATTATATAGCACAAATTACAATTGCAAATTCTTAGATAATAGAATGATTAATTAAGACTGCTCTATTATGAGAGAAGAGTTCAAGTAAAAGATGTAGCCTAAGAATTTCCATGAAGCATAGCAGCGTCTGAATAAAGGAGAGCATTTGTTTGAAGGAAACAATATGAATATAAGCAGGGAGCACACACATACATTCTTCTACAATAACTTGACCTACCAGTGAGAGGGTTTTCAGAAAAACAACTTTGAAAGTACTATATGCAGACTTATAGAACAGCAACTAGGTTTAGGCCCATTGAAAGATGACATAAAGTCTACCTTTATTATTTTAAGATAAGATTTATAGGCTACATATTTATATGGATTGGCATTTCTATACTTTATTAACAATTAATACTGCTTATTTATTTAAATGCATTTACATATGAAAAGCTATTTTCAAATTATAATTTCTGAGAAATGTAGTATGGCCAATATACTACATCCCTTGGCCTTCAGGAAGGTTTGGCTGTAGAATCCAAACAAATAACAATTTATTTGGATCCTCCTTAAAGAGGATCAGAAAAAAGTTCATCACCAAATATAAACACAAAACTCCTGATAAATATGAAATTTTTGAGAATGTAAGTCTGTGAGCATCCTTAAAAGTTTTGCATTATTTAGGGACTTTTAATTATGTTCATTGTCTCTATATTCTGGAAATATTTATGCAAAAAAGACATGCAAGACAAGGCAAGCCACTTTGCAAGTCAGTATACTGCAGAAGGTTAAGTGGGCATGATGATATATGAGCCATTGCTAGAAGTTACACAAACAGTAAGATATTTCAACACATCACCCCTTTCAGAAACCATACCTAAAAAAGATGTCACTGAATTCTGTGGCTGAGACCTTGACAATTACTTAAGGAGCATAAACCATCCTTTGGATATCTGTCAGGTGAGGAAGGGACAGATGACAGAAAATAAGGGCAGTTAACAGTTACCAAGGTTGAAATAGCCCTGGAGAAAAGAGTCAAGACACAAAAGAATATCATGAGAGAATACCAATGTCAGTATTAGTAGTTAGAGACAGAAAATAGAATGGTTACTTTTAAATAGACACTCATTTAAGTACTACTCCATCTGGTAAAAAATGGCCTGAAGTGTAATTAAAGTTGATGAATGGCTCCTTACAATGAACTAGTGCACTTAGAGGCTGAGTTTAAACCTGATCTTGGTTGTCCGTGTGGCCTCCAATCTTTACTTTTCATTTCCAGTTCTTCCACCAAGCTCATCATCCACCCCACTCTACCTTTTCCTCATTATCTGGTTCTCTGTTAATGTAACTATTCCCACATAGGCATTCAGTGCAAAAATGCATTCTTTCCTCTGTCATATGCATTTGGTTACCAAATCCTGCCAAATAGACCTTCTAAATATATGTCAAGTCTGTTTCCTTCTCTCCATTGCGATGCAATCTCTCTGTCTCCTAGACTCCTTAAATAGCCTCCCAAGTGGTTTCCCCATGTCCGCTATTGCCACCACCATTCCCAAACCTATCCTCCTCAAAGTAGCTTTAGCAATCTTTTTGAATTACAAATATTACTAGGTTACACTTAAAATACTTCAGTTGATCTAGGATCGAGTGTAGGCTCCCTAACACAGCATTAAAAGTCCCCATGATTGCCTTCCACATATACTTCCATTCCATCTACCCGTCTCACCAAAGATGATGCTCACCTTTTGACTTCATGGTCTACATACTCAAATATTTAATGCTATTTTACCATCACTATGACTCTATATTATTTTCTCTGCCTAAACCATCTTTCATACTTTTTCTACCTCGTTCAATCTTACTCATCATCCAAAACTCAATTTAGTATTAAAAACATTTAACAGTTATATTCAAATATTTATGTAGTCTTAATTTTAAGCTATTAAACATTTTAAGCATAAAGAAAATGAGACTACTATGGCCACCATGAGATTAACATTTATTAAAGATATCATGCTCCAGTTCTTTTTAAGAAACAAATAAAACATTATGGAAACTTGTAAAGTCTCATTCTCAACTCCTCCCATTTCCTCCCTCTCAGAGTTAGTGTGTGAAGTACTAATTTTCAGTGAAGTACTAATACATTGTGTACATTGTTCTACAAGTTTATGATTGCACATTATGTTCTAAAATTTGTCCTTGCTGTTCACTGTGGATCTAATCATCCAAGCAAAGTACCAAGTGCCCACTGCTTCATGTCTCTGCCAACATTTGAGGTTATTAGGTATTTTAAATTTTGGCCAATTAGATGGAAGGCAGCTAGATATTTAAATTTATATTTCCCTAATTACTAAAGGAGTTGACTTTTTTTGCATTTCTTCTTATTGGCAAGTGTAGAGTATCTTGCTCTACAAAATTCTTTTTTGGTCAATTTTTACATGGGACTGTTATGTATGTGGACACTAGTCACTTGGTTAAATGGGCTACAGATATCTTCTCCCAGTTTGTGACCTGTCTTCTCACTTTGCTCTAGATGCCATTTGCCATAGAGAAGTTACCATTTCAATGTACTAAAATGTATCACTCTTTTTCTTTATAGTCTGTATTTTTATAACTTATTCAAGAACTTTTCCTACTCTAATGTCATAAAAATACTGTCTATATTTTCTTCCAAACCTATTCGTTTTTCTTTCTAAATTTAGGCCTTTAATTCACTTGAAAATTATTTTTTTACTATATAGGACCAAAATTCTCTATGAATAGATGATTGTTTCAGCAACATTTATCAAATACCCTATTGTTTCCCCCAATATATAATTCTACCTCATTTGCATATAAAAACATTTTTCCAAACTCTCCATTCTGCACCTTTGGCTTATTGGCCTATTTCTGTACCAATAGCACATTGTTCTACTCTCTAAAACTTAGTATTGTTTTAATATCTGATGATACAAGTACTTTTTTTCTTTACAAATGTGTCTTGCTGTTCTTGGTATTCAATTCTTTCAGAAAAATTTTATTTTTAACTTGTTGTGGCTCACAAACAGTCTGTTGGATTTTTTTAATTGGCTTAAATTTAAAGATTAATTTGAGAAGAATTGATATCTTTGTGAGAATATTATAATCCATGAACATGGTATTTAGATTTACTTATTTATCTATCATTTGTAAACAATTTTCATGAAAATTGAGCCAAATTGATGATATATGCCAGGGAGCAAGATCTCAAATGATCTCTGTTTACCTTTATTTAGGTCTTATTTTGTGTCCTTCAATAAAGTTTTTTATTTTCTTTAAGAAAATTATCTCTAAGTTGCTAGTTATAGATTGTATTATTTTTTAAAAAGTACTTTATCTAAATTTAGTTGATGCTATGTAGAAACATTACTCATTTTGATATCTTTATCTTACATTCAGCCACAGTGCTAATTATAAGGTCTAATATATAACCAGAAGATTCTTTTGGATTTTCCTAAATAAAATCATATCAACTAAATAAGACAATTTATTTTTCTTTCCCACTATTATAAATTTATATCTTCTTGAGTATCTTTTCCATAAACTATAATTTTCTGGGAAGTCATTTGGTACATAAGACAGGCAGTCAATTTCAATGTCAAGCATTGTGCTTAGGCCTCTCTTATGTGTTTTATAAATCTCTACCATCTTTGTGGTAATGACATATTTGTCATTTGTGTCCTCATATAGTTTAATTATACCATCTATCTTTTATTTTTTTTTTATTATTCATCCTGCAGAGGTTTTTCTACTCTACTAATTGTTTAAGTAATACTCTTTTGGTTTATTAGTCTCTCGGTTGGTTGTTGGTTTATTTTCAAATTATAAATTTCTACTTTATTACTTCCTACTGTAGCTATTTTATAATGTCTCTTCTACTTCTAATGGCTTATTCAGTTACCTTTTTAGTATTCCAAGATATTTATAGCTTTTGTGGCCATCAGATTTTTTTGAGATGCGTTGCAGGCTGCATGGTCTAGATGAAGCTAATTCTTACTACTCATTGACTTTCACATTGTGGCCAAGTACACGGTCAATTTTTAAAACACACTTTGTGTTTCTTGTAATTGAATACATTTTCTCTGATTATTGGGTAAGGACTAGGAATCTACTAATTATATATTTTATTCCCCATTACATTGTAAGCTTTTAAGGACAAATATTATTTCTTAGAATTTTCACACACTTGGAACACTGAAAGTACTCAATGCTTGGAATGTTTACCTACTTGGAACACTGAACACACCTAATGGACTGAAAAGAAATGAACTGTAAAATGAGATTTCAATCTGTTGTATTCAATAAAGATTCTACTCTTTCATAAAGATTTTATTCTTCCACTTTAACAATAAGTACATTAACCTTTATCTTTTAAAAAAATTTTCAATTTCCTGAAATGTTATTTACATGAAAATATATTTATTTATGCTGCATGTAAAATACCCTTTCTCTCTAAAAAATCTCTGTTCCCCAAGTTACATGAAGTAATCCATGGGGGAATGTGTCAGCTTTCCATACCAATGGACCTTTTATCCTTTATTCCTCAGATCTTAATTCAATAGTAAAATAAAAGTCCACGTCCATCTAAGATGAATGCATTTTATATGTGTGGTCTCTGAATAAATAGTTTCTGCCTGTTCATAGAGCTGATTCATAGTCATAATGGAGTAAATTGTTTTATATGATAAACCAAGATAATGAATGATAAGGTTTAAATTAGGCAGTGATTCAGTTTTAAGTATGATTGTTGATTTGTCATAGTTCAGAGAGACTGACACTATAATTAAAGGATTTTAATGAAAATGAATTAATGTGAAAGCCTTTCCTAAATCTGCAACAATTAAGTGATTTTTCTCTCATCCTCTAAAACTTACTTCTATACAAGAATGGATTTTAACAATATCATAGTGGGCAAAATTACTATTGTTAGTTTTAATGAAAGACGATCAGAGTTGAAGGCATTATTATGTGCTTTTCCAGCCTGCCAATTATTCCTTGCCTTCCCCAGATGCATGCAAAATACTAAAGACAAACAATATCCTCACTTTCAAGTAAGGAGAGGGAGTTTCTTTCCAATACATTTGAGAAGATAGATAGGAGTAATCAGTTAAGTGATAAAAATATTCAAAATGTCAAACATTTTAAGAATAGAGATCCTGGTGATGGATGACAGATAATACGGAGATACATAGACAGACACCTAGATAGAAATAGAGACAAGATAGAGACAGAGATAGAGGTAGACAGAGGTAGAGATAGATATACGAGACCAGTCAGTCCAGAAGGTATCCAGCCATGTAATATGAAAAATAGAGACATTTACTAAAGAAGATACAAGAAACATTGCACATAAGACAATGATGCCTCCATCCCCTTCAAAGTCCCCTTCACCTTGGGACCTCACACAGTTCTCCCAATAGCCATCAGCTGCCCCTTTGTATTTTTCTGAATCTCATTGATCATTTGAAGTCTCTTCCCTTTGAAAGGTGATTTTAGTTTTCAGAAAAGCCAGGAGTCACAGAACACCAAATCTGGGCTGTAGGATGGTTGAGTCACCTAGCTGATTTGATGTTTTGCCAAAAAATGCTTCACAAGATGTGATGCATGAGTGGGCACATTGTCATGATGAAGTTGCCAGCCACCACTTGCCCATAACCGTGGCCTTCTGAGTCACCCAAATAGTTTCCATGGAGGAATGTTCAAGCTTAATGCAAAATTTGACACATTTTCATTGCTCTACTCACTCAGTCATTTTGAATGTGACAACCACACAGTACACCTGCTCACTCAGCAGCATCTACCGCCCTCACTGACTAGTACAGTGAAGTCATCATTGTTCACATATGTGTATTCCAATCCACTCTCCTTGGCTATCGGGTTACATCAATGTGGTGCACACTGTTTTCATTATATGAACAATGGCTGGACTTCTTTCAGACAGACCTCATAAATAGATAGATATAGATATAGATGATATATGATATAGCTATATCACCAGATACATCTATACATAGGGAAGTCTGTTTTGGGATGCCTTTGGTGGGCTGGGAAGAAAATGTCACCATGAATTTGTTCTCAATTAGCAATAAATGTGCTTTTTGGTGTTTGGCATATTATGACTATTTATTTAGAGTAAAGCTTATTATTTCACCCTATTAAATGCCTGACTTTCAGCACCTTTAATGTGTTCCTTATCTGAAAATCACTAACACTTCCCTCACTGTAAGACTATTTTACCTTTCTAGAGAATCTACCTCTGTCCTAGTTTGTAGAGTTACAAGAACCTTGGATTGACTCCCTCTATTTCTGTTACTGATGGCAACATAGACCAAGTCTGTTCTACTGCCACCTTCTCAGCCTTGTTCCAGGACTTTTAACTCTCCAATGTCTTCATCAGGAAATACAATTAACAAGTAATGCGTTACTCACACTTACTCCATGGGGTACAGAGGTCACAATCAGGTCATGTATTTAAATGTAAGAGAGAAATAAATTGCTCCTACCCCCTCATCCTTCTGAAATCTGTTGAACTCTGTTGCCTAAACTGATAAACTTCCCTAGAGTCACAGCAGAGCCTTTTCTGAGCTGAGTGACTAAGCTGTGTTCCATGTCCCTGTCAATCCTAGAAAATTGTAAGAGAACAAAATTGTAGCACTGTGAGCCCTCTCTCTACTAGGCTACGCTTCCTCCCAGCTTCAGTATAAACTCCTTAAAAGTGAGATGAGAACTGCTGCACATTAGTTACACTGTTTCTAGAGCCACAATAGCCACTATCAAAGCATAGGCATAGTAAGTGCTCAGTAAAGTGGTTGAATGATAAGGGAAACAAATTCATTAGTCAAATATGAAGTAAGGTTATGTAACAGTTCATTTCACATAATAGTGACTCAATGTTTGTTGTTGAAGCAGAGAAGGAATCAGGTATCATTTTATTTTATTTTGTCTGTCAGATTCATTTCTCTGTTAATGAACTTGCTGGTCAAGTTCATAAAGACTTCTCAAAATTTTCTGTAGATATAGGTCTAAGGAGAATCAGTTGAATAACTCTCCCAAATAATTGATCACTTTGCCTACATTTTTCAGTTTATAGTGCCACTTAAATATGCAGAATCTTGCAGATGACCTTTAGTTCTTTTTGCTTAGGTCCCTACTTAGTTCTTGCCTCCCTTCACTAGAGTGCTCACTATGTAAAGCCAACCAGTCCAGGCTGTTTTTTCTCTCTCCCTTCTGCCTCTTTAAGATATGACTGGCCTGTACAATTTCTCCCAAATTTGCTAACATATCACTGGATGCTTTTGCACCTCCTATACAACCGATCGCCTCTCTGAAACTCCCCTCTAATCAGTAATATTATACTATTAATATAGTATACTATTGGTACTAAATATACTATTATTCAATGGTATATTTTCCCATATACCGAATATCCTTGGGGAATGTGGGCTTATACACAAAATAACTTTCCGAAATAAAATTATAGCTTATCCTTTTAAACATCAAAAAGTTTTTATTTTATTTAAATCATTCTGAATGAAAATTATTCAAATAATGTTTCATATCACATTATTTTCATTATAAATGAATGCAATTAGTGTAATTTAACTTTTCCAGGTTGACTTGAGATCATTATGAGCTGTATTTTTTACTTTTTTTTTTTTTGGTGTGTGTAGTTGCTTGCCTCTATACAAAATCAACTGGTGTAATTGAAGAATTCTGGTGTTAACTTTATAGTTTTCTCATCACTGCCTTTATTATCAGACCGTCCATGATAATTCATACTGACGCCCTGCCTATTTTGAGTAACCCCTCCTTTCTTATTATTCCTTCTAATAGCTGTCTGTTGAGTTCACATATAAAAAAAGTACAAAGATTCTGAACTTGACTTATGACACTTGTTGATAGTATGTTAAATTTAGAAATAAAGAACTTTATTACCTGAGCATTACACTCAAAGTTCCAGAATATTCATATTATCTGAACTTTGACCAACTGGTTATAGAACTAATCCAGCTCACAGTGCCCCATGCACAATGCTACATGGTCAGTTTTCAGTGTGCATTAAACTCAGAGGTCCAGAATGTTGGAGTTATTTGTATTTGATTTGCAGACTATGTAGGAAACAAATGTAATATATAGTGCCTTGTGATAAATGCTGCATTGCCAATCTTGAGTAACTAAAATTTATACCTGAGAATAGTTTTAATTCTTGATTTGATGGAGACAGCTTAATGTAGGTAAAATACGATAGTGTTTGGAATAAGGTTGGCCTGGTTTCAGATCCTGGCTAGCCTCTGAGCCTCAGTTTCTTTATCAGTTAAAAGGGAATAATAAGCCACATTATAAAACAGTTGAGAAGATGAAACAAAGCAAAGTGCTTATAATATTTTTTCAACAAATTCCATTCTTTCTGCTCCTAAACCTAATTCAATTTAATAAATATATAAATAACTGCCTTTTTCTAAACTAAAAAAATATGAAAATTGATATCACAATGAAAATATCACATTAAAATTTCATATATTTCCTCCTTTTTATACAAAATGTAACATTATTTTTTATTTCAACATATAGCACATATCATAGGGTAAACCATTTTGACTGATACCTATGAAATTCAGAAAATGAGCTTTCCCAAATGTACTATCCATAACTATTATCAAATGTGCTGATTTATATAAAAATTTGGAGCTAAAAAGCATAAATATGAATGCTTTTAACAGGACACTAAGTCATTCAAAATTTTATATTTGTAGGAAGTCTTTTATATTATGTTTGTATATAGATAGTTACCTTTTCCATCTTAGAAAATGTAATTTGAGTCTAAAGCCTTTGTACTAAAAGCAAATATTTCTGTTTGTAAAGTGTTTTTAGTTCATTGCTTCAAGGTTTGATGCAAAAATATAATTAGGTGCAATTTAACAAGCGCTTGCTGAGTTACCATTGTTTTCCTTGGTCTGACCCAGATAACATCAGGAACACCAAGAAATTGAATGTCAACTGACAAATCTTGCTTTCTGACTCTATCCTATCTTTTTAGAACATCTCCTCTTATACAACTCCAACCACCATTTGACCCCATCAGAACCACCCATCTGTTAATGCCACCACCTCAGGAATTCTTCCCTCCTTGATCTTTTCTCTGCTTTTTTTGCATGGCTTAAATTCCATGGTCAGTCATCAAATAACACGTCCCCCACCCCACCCAGACACCCCTGTTTTTCTCTCATGTCACTGTGTATGCTCAGTAAAATCACAATCCTAGCTGAATCCAGCTTTCTACCTATTGCTGAAAGGATCTGGAAAAACCCCTCAATGCCACTGCTTGATACCACTTGAAGTTCATGACTGCAATATCAAAGTACAGCCTTAATGCTTCCCAACTGCTTGAACTCACTGACTTTCCTCTTCCGGTGATCACTCCACATGTTTTCCTCCGTCTTCAAACCTTCCACATCTCCTTTGCTGTCTTCATGACTACTGATCCTACTCCACTGAGAATATTAAAGGTCTCAAAAGATAATTTCCACAGACTATTACTGTCATATCTACCCACCCACCAGCATGTGTACTCATATTCTGATTCCTGCCTGTCAGTGCAGATGAATTATCCGTTTCTTTCTGAAGCCATTATCTCAACTAGCTAACCATTCTTCTTGCATACCCACAGACATAGCTCTAGTAATTCTCCTCGGTCTCTACTACACCATCAAGATTTTCCTCTCTGCTTGTTTATTATCATCATCACACACACATGCTCTTATTTCTTCTACTATTCCAAAGAAAACTTGGTTCTTCTTCCCTTAATAATTCCCTAATCCCTTATAGCAAAAGGTTCAGATGGAGTTGTCTATATTCTCTATCTATGATTTCTCTTCTTCCAGGCTTTAACCCTACTAGTCCACCAAAATCATTTCAGTCAAGTTCACAATGATCTCCCCATACTAAATCCAAAGGCAATTTTGGGTCATCTTACATGACCTATGAGCATCACTTGAAACAGCTGATCACCTCTTCCTACTAGATACATTTTCTTCATTTGATTTCTAAGATTCAATAGTCTTTTTTTCCTTCCCATCTCACTGACTGATCTTGTTCAGTCTCCTATGTTTATTCTTCCTCTTCTCTCCACTCCCATTTCAGAGTACTTCATGATGCAGTTCTTGATCTTTTTTTTTTTATTGTTTATACCTATGCCATTGGTGCTAACAGTTTGTCTCATGGTTTAAATATTACTTATATAATAATGAATCCCTAATTTTAAATTTATATTCTACCAGGTGTTTCCAATCTTTTTGGCATCTCTGGGCTACACTGGAAGAAGAAGAGTTATGTTGGGCCACACATTAAATACACAAACACTAATGAAAACTTATGAGCAAAAAAAAGGTTTTAAGTAAATTTACGATTTTGTGTTGGGCCACATTTATAGCCACCCTGGGCCACATGTGGGTTGGACACACCACCTTTCCTAAACTCCAGGTTCATATCCAAACACCTACCTGAAATTTCCCTTTTTAATCGAACAGACATCGCAAATTATGGATATTCAAATGTGAACTCCTCTCCAAAACTCAATCTCACATATTGCTTCTCCCTTCTAAGTTAAAGACAAACCATTCAAGTTGCTCAGGACGGAAAATCTGGAGTCTCTCTTGATTTCCATTTTTCTTCCACACTTTACACCCAATCCATCAGGAAATCCTGACTGGTCTTACATTCAAAACCCATCCAGATTCCATTCACTTGTCATTCCTTCCACTGCTCTCTCCCAGATTCAGGCCACTTTTTTATACTGTATGTTCATACTCTCTTCATGATTTACTACAATAGCCTCTAATTGCCCTCCCTCTTAAAAAGGCCAGCCTATTCAGGAACCAGAGTGATGATCCTCTCAAATTATTAGTCAGACCATTTTATACTTATGTCTTTCAATGTCTCTCTATTTTATTCAGAGTAAAAACCAAAGTTCTTGCAATGGCCTCAGAGGCACTATACAAGTTGACATCCCCACCATCTCTGCCACACATTCCACTATTACCTCTCAACTAATTTTTTTCTACTCTCCTCTTTCTCACTGTGTCCTAGCAACACTGGGCCCCTTGCTATTCTTAGAATACACCAGGCATACTTAAGCTTTAGCAGGGGTATTCAACCTGCAGCCCACAGAATCGCTATTAATTTGGTCCAACACAAAACTGTAAATTATGCATGGACCTTTTTTTTCATTCTAGTGTTTGTGTATTTAATGTGTGGCCCAAGACAACTCTTCTTCCAGTGTGGCCCAGAGATACCAGAAGTTTGGACACCTCTGCTTTATAGCATTTTACTTGTTTATTCCCTTCTCCTGAAATGGTCTTACTTTCCAATCTTTGATGCAGACATCTGTATCCCTCTCTCTTTCACTTTCTTCAAGTCTTTGTTCAAATGCCATCTTCCCAATCAGTCAGGCTTACTCTAACCACCTTAGTTACAGTTGAAATTCTGAGGCATTTCTGATCCATTTTTATTCTGCTTTAATTACCTTTTTCTGTAGCATATTTCATTGTGAAAATACTATAAATTTATATACTATATTCATATGTATTGGTTTATCTCTACAATTTATTATATGTATTCCTCTGCTATGATATATGCTCCACACAAACAAGGAGCATATATTCATTTTTTCACACAGTATTTTCAATGTTTAATACAGTTCTTAACACAGGGTAGGAACTGTACTAAATATTTGTTAAATACAAGGTCTGTCCAGAAGGTATCCCACCATGTACTATGAAAAACAAAGATATTTATTGAAAAAGACACAAGATACAAGATACATTGATCATAGGACAGTGACACTTCAGTCCCCTTCAACATAGGCACCTTGGGACCTCACACAGTTCTCCAGTTGCCATCAGTTGCCCCTTCATGAATCTCATCGATGGTCTTAAATTCTTCCCTTTCAAAGGTGATTTTAGTTTTGGGAAGAGCCAGAATCATAGGACACCAAATCTGGGCTGTGGAGTAGCTAAGTCACCTGGCTGATTTGATATTTCACTAAAAAACTCTGCATGAGACATGATGAATGATCAGGTGCATTGTCATGATGGAGCTGCCAATCGCCACTTGCCCATAGCTGTGGCCTTCTGAATCATCCTAATTGTTTCCACGGAGGAATGTTCAAGCTAATGCAAAATTGGATACAGATTTGTTTCTCCTCTTGCTTATTGATTTTGAATGTGACATCCATACAGTGTATGTGTTCACTCAGCAGCGTCCACCACCCCCACTGCCCAGTACAATGAAGTCATCATTGTTCACGCATGAGCATTCTCGTCTACTCTGCTTGGCTGCCAAGTTACATTAATGTGGCAAAAATTGTTCTCATTATATCAACAATGGCTGGACTTTTTTCAGACATACTTTTTATATTAATGACTTCCCTTTAGAGACTTAATAATTAAAGTTGGCTGCTCAAATATAAGAGAACCATATATGACAAATGATGAAGCAGATTCCTCAGTTTATAACCACATATTGTGTCTCAATTTTTAACTCTGATTTCATACAGAATACATTTTAAAATGCTAAGCATTAAGAAGAGAGAGCCATATATAGTCAAATAGTTTAATAAATTTTCATGCAGGTGATAGAATTTAAATGTATTTATATGGATGATATCAAGATTGAGGATTTAGATGAGAGACTGGATGGAGACTGGTAAAAATTATAACACATTAAATTAACATATTCAGAAAATAAGACTAAAAGACAACATGTATGTTATAGAAATGTCTTACACCTGGGTCTGCCTTTCAAGGACCTTGTATTCATGATCATAGGGATCAACATTGCTATTGCTAACTCTATTCCTGGGTCCACGTTTGATAAGGACAAAATTATTTGGTACATTTAATTTCCACATTTACCTTTTGCATTGGGAAAAATATTTTTCATACTTTAATATCAGCTTGTAAAGCCTAACAAGATTTTAAATGACCCTTTAATTTTGGCTTTTATATTTATATCAACAATATTCTTTCACAGTTACATAAAGTTGAACACTATGTTAATTATGGACTTAAAAATCTGTCTGTCGGGCCTGTTTGTACATATCAGTAACAAGCAGGGTAGTCCAGGTGAAAACAATTAACTGCGTATACTAAAACCTAAACTTAGCCATGACTTTCAACTTCTCTCATGCTAGGCAAGAAAATTTTGTATTGGAGTGATTTCAGAATTCTTCTAAATAACCTTTTTGTTTTATTATTCAAAGACACTGTGTTTCAGAGCACCAGACAGACCAATCTCAAAGACTGGTTAATAAAAGTGTGCGTTCTATAATAAAATCTGACATCATTTTAATAGAAGTAACATAATGGAGTAAAGAGGAACAAGAGATATGGTGATAAAAAATTGAATTAAATTCCATTTTATCTATAAACATTTGTTAAGTATTTAAATAAGTCACTTAATTCATGTGAATGTATGGTTTTTATCCATAAAATGAAAATAATATTGCCTAATATATCTTCCTCACAGGATTATTAGGAGAATTAAATTATTTTACACACTGGCATAAAAAAGTCTAAGTTACCTTTCCTCTTATTAATACATGAATTGTACCTAGTATTTATTAGGTACTAAAATTAGAATCATTCCAGAGATGATATTAAGTGCTTTACATTAATATCATCAAATACTCAGAACAGGCCTTCAAATTAGGCAAGAAGTGAATGAGTGACATTCGAATATTATAATGTTTGCCAAAGATAACATATCTAGTTAAGTGATAATACAGGGATTTGGTCACCCTTCTAACCCATGCTTTTAACTACTGTGCTATCCTATCTCTCCAGTTTAGATGCATTACAAATTGAGATTATGCTCTAAGAACTCTTTCTAAATTCTAAGTCCCATGTATTAGTATTTATGGTAGTTCCCTTGGCATATATTTTTCCAAATGTGTTTCAACTTTCATAAGCAGACTAAGTTAGCTGTAAGAACCTCAGCAAAAATATGAAAATATTGGCCCTGGCTGGTGTGACTCAGTGGATTGAGTGCTGGCCTGAAAACCACAGGTTCACCAGTTAAATTCCCAATCAGGGCACATTCCTGGGTTGCAGGCTAGGTCCCCAGTAGCGGGTGCATGAGAGGCAACCACACACTGCTGTTTATCTTCCTCTCTTTTTCCTTCCCTTCTCCTCTCTCTAAAAATAAATGAATAAGAAATAGTTAAAAAATAAAATTATTGCTCAATATAAGCTATTTATATTATAACATAAATACATTTATAAATATGCATATTCATATATATATAATATTTTTTATTATTTACTCCACATCTGCAAGAACATTTATATCAGCTATTATATTGATTAGATATTGGGATATTCTTTCAACCCACTAATTTATACTTTTTTGCTGTGTTTTTTAAGTAGATAAATTTTATAAGTTTATACCTCAAGCCAGTTCATTTTGACTTGATCGTTGGTTCCTTTTTGACTGATAACCTCTGCATCTATTTATTTCCAATAATTATAGGTAACACTTTATGTAGCACTTTCTGCCAATTACTTTATCTGATTTATTTTTTTTCAATCCTCAGTGCAACTCTCTGATGAAACCATTCATATAATCACCATTTTTTAAAGATTTTATTTATTTATTTTTAGACAGAAGAGAAGGGAGGGAGAGAGAGGAAGAGAAACATCAATGTGTGGTTGCCTCCCATGCATCTCCCACTGGGGACCTGGCCCACAACCCAGGCATGTGCCCTGACTGGGAATCAAACCAGCAACCCTTTGGTTTGCAGGCCAGTCCTCAATTCACTGAGCCACACCAGCCAGGGCTTATCACCACTTTTTAAAGTACAGGAATTTGTACTTTTAAAAATGTCCTAAGGAAACTAGGACGTTGTACACTTACATGACTTTCCTAAGGTTACCTAACCCATACTGATAAAGTTGGAATTCATCTCAATCTGGTAGACTCTGCTCTGAACTATTTTAAGTTTAAACTATGAACAACATAATAAACATAATGCAAGTTTTTTTAAAAAATGTAGTAACATTTTCAACACAGCATGAAATTCCATTTTCAGTAGAAGATGAGGAGATACAGTCTGAATATCATGTTTTATCTTGCTCTGCTTTTGTACCTTGGTTTACACACAATTTCGGGAAATATCGTTCTAAGGCCAAGTGGGTGGAAGGCTTCAGGCACACCCGTGTGTAATGAGCCCAGATTGGAGACTGAAGAGAAAAAGCTAAAAAAGGGGAAGAAGACGTATGCCCCAGTTAGTTGCAGAGACCCAAAGTAGATATGAATACTAAGGGAAAATGTTAGAGACAGTTTAAGGACTAGCCTACCGACTTCTCTGCCATTTGGTTAATGTCTGGTTAATGAGGAAAGCTCTAGGTGTATGGCTTTCCAAAGAAGAGACTCATTTCTCATTCAATTCACGCGTAAGAGAGCTCCTAAAATTCCTTGGGTGCTTATTGAGAAGGCAAAATACTTTAACAATAATTTTAGGATGGCGTAGTTTCTGATGCACTTTCACGGAGGAAAGAATGGCATGAGCAATGCCCCCACGCCCTCTTTTGTACCCATACTGTGTACTGAATGAATGAGGTGCTAACTCACTGGGCTTCCAGGTCCTGCTGTGGTCATGGCGGTCTAAGTCAACCGAATCTAGGAAGGGGGAGGGTTTTCTTTCTCAAGTGTCGATCATCAAAAACTTCAACTAAATCCTACCACAAAATGTCTCTCCTCCTTCTGTCAGATACGAGGTTTTGGCAGGACTGCTATTTTATGAAAATTTTTATATCCTTAATAACAGTTGCAAAAGTTGAGAGCAGGTAGGATGGCAGGCATATAGGAATGGTTTCATATAGCTGTTTCTTCTTCTAACTCTTGCAGTGGCTACTATACTCGATTCATTTGTGTCCACTGATTGAAATGTCCCCCGCATCTTTTATTTCTGATGCTCATATTTCAGATTAGGTTTTGTGGCTCACTGATTTTCAGTAAGAAAAACTTGTGCTTTTCTGTCATGTAGCCAACAGCACAGCTGTGCCAGCAAATGAGCAGCTCTCCAAGGGCAATCATCCAGGCTGGCCACCTCCGAGCCTCCAGAGAGCACCGTGAGGAGCTGCTCGCCTCTTCACCTTTCAGGCAGATGCAGGGCTGCACTCCGTGCCAGCAGGGAAGAATTACAAAGATCTGTTACAGTCCAATATCAGTTCAGGAATATCTATAGGCTTTGTGATTTGTCCTTAGTTATTTTTCAGATGTACATGTTCAATCTCCCCAATCTTATAAAATGAAGGGAACAAAGATTTGATCTTCTGTTTCCTTATATCTGCTGATTTCTCCTCTCTCCATTAACAGCACTATGCTAACTAAATAAACCCAAACTATTTTTATGTATTTAGATATGTAAAGAGCCAACATCTATCTTATGCCAAATACACTATTGTCCTCAATTTTACATCCAATTTCCAGTTATTACTCTTATAAAATATTTAATGTTCTATTTTTCAAATATATACAAATGATATGTTGCAAATATATAACATTATTGTTTTTACTTAATGATAACACCAATAGTGTTTACACTGTGTATTTAATCATTCTTAAATTTATAACTTAGAGAAATCTTACCGGAACATTCTCATGATTTTTGTGTGTTTTTTTGTTTGTTTGTTTTTTACATTTTAGGTGTTCAAGAATTTCCAGAAAACATAAAGTGCTGTAAGTGTTTAACGATTATTGAAGCCAGTGTCAATCCCATTTCTAAGTGAGTATGAGTGATTTTATTGTATTTATTCTATGTTTCCAATGGAATAATGCACCAAAATAAATAATTCACATAATAAATTAATTGTAAATGATGTATTTAAAACTCAGTTCAATGAATGATGGTAAAGGAATAATCAAATCAGAATAGTTCAACAAAAGATTATTAAAAACATTGCTGAGCAACAGGAAGGCCACACTGGTGCAAGTGGGCATTACTTTGCAGCACACTGTGTCATTATATTTCTGTGGTACTCAGGCAGCCTTCTGTGGAAGAGTACTGAAACTAAGGAAAGAGTTATTAGTTATGGTTGATGGGGAATTAGCATTGAGGATCTGTCTGATGAAAGTTCAAGAAAGTGCGAGAGTTTAAGGTATCAAGAGGTGTGTGAAAAAAACTAATCATGCACTTCAAGCTGGAAAAGGAATTAACAATGACCAGGAAAAAAAGATAGTATTTGTGTACCAGAGATTATAGGAAGAGCAAAAGGACAATTCTTTGAGGATAGCAGAATGGAAGAAATGAAGAAGAAACATGCTGCGATCAGACATGGAGTATTTGTGGTTCATGATTTGTTATTAGAGAAATGCCATGGGAAAAAGAGGCCCAGCAAGTGACCATGTTGGCAAATTAATTGTTTCATAGTGATAGAGTATAGTGTGGATCAACTAGGTCAAGAAACCATGAAGTGAATGGAGTAGATGAGCCATGAACCTCAATGTTAAAGTCACTCAGCAATGGAAGTGAATTTAACATCGAGAAAGGCTATTGACAGTTATAGTAATATTTGGAAGAGGTTGAAACAAATCAGAAATTGGCATGCAGATAATGACTGTCAGAGTGAGGCTGGCATTTTAATTATACAAAAACTGGAAGTAGGATCTGAGAAAACTTCCTCAGACCTTTGTCTACATGATGTTGGAGAGGCAGAAAAACTGAAGACTGTTGGGAAGTCATTTAGTGAAGGAAGTGTTTTTAAAAGACAAAAAAAAGTTTATCAAAGGAAATTTTAGGGGAAAATGTTCACAAATTGAGTTGAGGAGAGGGAGTAACAAGGATGGTTTCTCGATGGACCATGAGAAGAGGGTATACATGAGAATAGTGGTGAAATAGAATGTAAAAGGAGATTGAAGTTTAGAGAAGAGTCTTTACCCCAGTGATTTATTACAGTTTCCACAGTTTCTCATCTTTCTCAGAATCTGGTGCTATTAGGTTTTTTTATTATTTTTTGCTGTTTAGCCAGTCTAGTAGATGTGGTATCCCATGGTGATATCTCACAGTAGTTTCAACTTACATTTTTTAATGTCCAAGTAACATCTTTCCATGTACTTATTTACAATCTGTATTACTTTTTAAGTAAAAGTTCAAAGTTCAAATCTTTTATTTACATTGACTTGTCTTTTTATTATTGATTTATTAGAATTATTTATATAATCTGGCTAAAAGTCCTTTATCAGATATCTGTTTGCAAATAATTGCTCCTATTCTGTGTCTTATCCCTGCATTTTCTAGATAGTAGTTTTTAAAGAGAAAAAGTTTTTAATTTTGAAGTCCTAGTTACACAATTATAAATGGCTTATGCTTCTTTTTCTTAGAATCTTCACTAAATTCATAGTCATAAAGATTTTATCCTATGTTTTCCTCTGGAACTGTTACAGTTAGGTTTTACACTTAAGTCTATGATCCATTTAAGGCTGAATTTTATATACAGGCAAAGTGTGAGGATCCTGTTTTGTTTTTTAACCTGTTGGTTGGTTTGCGTACGATTTCCAATTGTTCTAGTACCATTAGTGAGAAGATTATCTTTTCTTCATAAAATCACCTGAATACCTTTTTGTAAATCCATTGATCATATGTGTTTGGTTCCATTTCTCAAATCTCTGTTTTATACATTGATTTTATTTTGTATGCCATATTCTTACATTAGTTTTATATACTCAGTTACTATAGTGGCATAGTAATTCATACAATCAGTGAATGTGAGTCCTTCAACTTTGTCCCTCTTTACCAAAATATTTGAGATATTCTGTGTCCTTTGCTTTCCAAATATATTTTATAATTACTTTGCCAATGTATACAAAAATTAAAAAAAAATCTTTCTGGGATTTCGATAGGGATTGCACTGACTCTATAGATCAGCTGGGGCAGAATTGTCTCAGAAAATTGAGTATGCCTATCCCTGAGCATAGTTCATCTCTATGTTTATTTAGATCTTTAAAAATATTTTATCCATATTTTATAGATTTCAGCATATAAATCTTGTACATTTTATTAATTATATTCCAAATATTTTGTTTTTGTGCAAATGCAAATGATTTTTCCATTATTCAAATGTTCATTGCTGTTATAGTGTAATACAACTGATTTTTTTTAATATGGACTTTATGTCCTGCACCCTCACTATATTCACTTATTAGTTCTAGTAGATATTTTATAGATTTGGAGTGATTTTCTAGGTAGACTTCATGTAACCTGTGAATAAAGACAGTTTTATTTTATTCTTTTACATCTGTATGTCATTTATTTATTTTTATTTATTTTATTGTTTTTGCTTTATTGTCCTGGCTAAGACCTCCTGTACAATGTTGAATAGAAGAGGTGAAAAGAGATGTCACTACCTTGTTTGCAGACAGGGAGGAATCATTCAAACTTCCACCGTTGTGTGACTCTTACTTGCTGTTTTTTCCACACACTGTTTATCAGGTTGAGGAAATTTTCATAACTATCCCTTGCTTCCTTTAAAGCCCCCCTTGGCAGGATCCTCAAAGTTTGCATTTTTACTTTTCATTCTTTTCAAGGAAATCTAGGCTTTCTCTGTCATGCTTTTCAACAATTTTTCAGTCTCTAACCACTGCCTGGTTCCAAAGCCACTCCACATACTAAGGCATTTATGAAGCAGAATCCCAATTCCAGATACCAAAATCTGTGTTAGTTTTCTAATACTGTGTAAGAAATTACCATAAACTTATTAATTTATTATATTTGAGTTTCTGTGAGTCAGAAATCTGGCCGTGGTTTAGCTGGGCTCCCTGCTTCAGAGTTTCATCAGGTTGAAATAAAAGCATTAGTCAAGCTGTGTTCTTATCAGGAGGCTCAAGTGGAGAACAATTCACTTTCAAACTCACTCAGGCTATTGGCAGAATTCCTGTACTTGTTACTTTAAAGTGAGAAACCCCAGCTTTTTGCTGGCTATCAGCTGGAGGCCACTTCCGAATCCTAGAGGCTGGTACTGTTTCCAGCCATGTGACTCTCTGCACAGTTTATAACATAGCAGCTTGTTTCTCAAGGCCAGCAGCTGAATCGAGTGAGTCTTCTAGTAAGATGAAGTCAAATAATGTAAAGTTATGGGAGTGACATCTCATCATATTCACCAAATTCCATTGATCAGAAGGAAGTCACAAGTCCTACCATACTCAGAGGGAGGAGATTATACAAAGGCATGAACGTCAAGAAATAAAGGTTATAGGGGCTACCTTAGAATCTCTCCACCATGTCTTGATATCTGGTTTACTGAGTCTTTTCATTGTCCGTGGATGTTGAATGGTTTCAAAGCTTCTTATTTAAAAAATCTATTGATGCAATAATATGGTTTTTATTTTTCAATTTAATGATATGTTAATTTACATTGATTGGTTTTTGAATGTCAATTTAACTTTGCTTTCCAAGTAGAAATTCTACTTGGTCATGAATTCTTACTCTTTTTATAAATTAATGGCTTTGATTTGCTAATATTTTCTAAAGGATTTTCTCATCTATATTTATGTGACATATCACTTTCACTTTGAATTTCTTTTCTTATAATGTCTTTGCCTGATTTTGGTATCAGGGCAAAACTGGCCTCATAGAAATAATTGGGTTATATTCCTTTCTATTTTTTATAAAAGTTTTATTGAATTGAAATTATTTATTCTTTAAATATTGGTAGAATTTGCCAATGCAGCCATCTGGGCATAAATATTTCTTTATGGAAAAGTTTTTGATTACAAATTTAATTTCCTTAATAGCTTTAAGGCTATTCAAATTACATATTTGTTTTTCTTGAGTGATCATTTGTAGTTTGTGCTTTTCAGGAATTTGTACATTTCATGTAAGCGTTCAAATTTATTGACCTCTCATTTTTCATAGCATTTTTTATTAACCCTTTCTTATCTATAGGTCTTCTAGTGGTACTCTCATTTCTGGTAATGTGTGTCTCCTTTCTTTCTTTTTTTTTCTTGTTTTTCTTTCCTTCTTTTTTTAATTTGTCAGTTGACTAGAGATTTAGCAATTGTATTGCTCTTTAAAAAAAGATTTGAGTTTCCTTGATTCTTTTAATCTGCTGCTTTCTGTTCACTTTATTTGAGTCAAGTAATCTACAAAGAAGTAAAAAAAAACTATAGAATACAAAAGTTATAGTTTTGAGTGTTTCATCTTAGTTTTAGCCTTAGATGTAAATTTCATAGGATAGTCTGAATGCCTTAACTAAGTCATTGGTAAAAATTACCAGGTAAGTATGAAAATAATAATCTCATTGAAAAAAAAAACATGGACCAACATTTTTTGAGAGAGAACCTGCCATGTCTCAGGCTATTAGATATACTATTTTATTTTCATCTTCACTGCAATCTTAAAAAATAGGTAAATCTCACCTACATGCTTTTTTACAAATGAAAACACGTGAAGTTAGTATTTAAGTCCGTAGGTCCCCTTTACTATATTTGACCAATTCTAAAAAAGTATTTTGATTTTGATTTAAGTTAATAGATACATTTTTAAAATTTTGAAATATTCAGAATGCTCAGCAATAAGAAAATTGCAAGTAAATTGCAGCCCATCTACTGAATAGATACAAACATGTAAAGAGAAGCATATGGCTTTGTTTACCCAAGTCATCCCAGTTTACAAGTCTTGATGTGGCATGATTAACAACAGTTCCCTGTTAGCTTTCAAAAATGTCCTAACTTGAATGATAGATCATGTAGTCACTCTGGTTATACAACAGAATTGAAAGATAATTACAAAGTAAAGGGAAAAATCATGATACAATTCTGCAGTGATGTTAAAACAATTAATTGGAAATTAGATTAGAAATAAATGAAATGGTAATGATGGTTAGGTTAAGGTGGAATTATAAGTAGTATTTTATCTTTATGTTCCTAAACTCCTATAATATTATTATATTAATGTTATAAATTTAAGTTGTATAAATTTCAAGACTTCGATGTAAAATACCTTTCTAGTAGGGTAGAAGATTTTACATTAGTTTCTTAAGCACAACATATAAAACCTATAATTTAATGTGGTCTAACAGTTGTAGTGGAGTTCATATACTTGTAATATGTTTTTATTTAACTTCTAAAGTAAATGGAATTAGAAAAGAAAATGTTAAAACAAGAATATCTATCTGTAGTTTATCTTAA
>PVIA01007157.1:0-87092 GCA_004024845.1 Tonatia bakeri | reverse complement strand
ACTGGCAGGTTTGGAGCTGTCCCAGAGTCCTCTTATTCTATCCTCATTTTTTTAATTCTTATTTCTTCATTGTGTACTGGTTGACTGTTTATTTCTTCCTTCTGTTCCAAGTCATTGATTTGAAACCTGAGTTCCTTCCCTTCGCTGTTGGTTCCTTGTGGATTTTTCTTTATTTCACTTAGTGTAGCTTTCATTTCTTCCCTTATACTTTTGCCATCGTCTAGTGAGTTCTCTGAGCATCCTTATCACCAGTGTTTTGAACTCTGCATAGGTTGGCTGTCTACATTTCACTTAGTTCTTTTTCTGGAGTTTTTTTGTTTTTTAAAGATTGTATTTATATTATTTTCAGAGAGGGAAGGGAGGGTGAAAGGGAGAGAAACATCATTACATGGTTGCCTCTTAAGCACCCCGTACTGGGGACTTGGCCTGCAATCCAGGCATGTGTCCTGACTGGGAATTGAGCCAGCGACCCTTTGATTCACAGGCTGGTGCTTAATCCACTAAACCACACCAACCAGGGCTTTTTCTGGAGTTTTGGCATGTTCTTTCATTTGGGTGGTATTTCTTTGTCTCCTCAATTGGTATACTCCCTGTGTTTGTTTCTGTGTATTAGGTACAGCTGCTTTGGCTCCCTGTCATGGCACACCTGTTATGTTGTAAGGGGCAGAGCCTTGGGTATTGGCCAAGATAGGGCAACCAGCTTCACCACTTTGTGGTGCTGCACATACATTGGAGGAAGGGTCAAAGAGGAAACAATGGCACTTGCTTGGCTCTTACCTGTTTCTAGTCACTTGCCCCACTTCCTATATGTGACTGGCGCCCTTCTATCTGCCGTCCTGGTGGTGAATCCCAGAGTGGGTAAGTTTGCATATGTTCTAGGACCATGGTGATACTTTAAACAGACTCTCCTGAGAGACCACCAGTTTCTTCCACCACCCCAACCCTCACTGGTTTTTACATCCAGAAGTTAGGAGGCTTTAATTTCCTGGCGCAGGAACGCTGGGCTGCACAATATGGCCTGTGGCTACAATTGCTCGCTCCCCAGGTGTCCCTCCCAGTTTTTATTCACCACATGTGAATGTGCAACTGCCTGATTTGCCAGCCTCTGCTGCCACTTCCTTGCCATAGCCATGGCCACATTGAGTCCTCTCCACTCCAGTTCCCCACCTCTGCCCCTCCTACCCATCTGGATGAATATTTCTTCTTTAAATCTTTGGTTGTCTGACTTCCATACAGTTCTATTTTCTGGCAGTTTTGGTTCTTTTTCGTTTTGAAGGTAGTTGTGATCCTTCTTATGGTTGTGCAAGGAGGCGAAGCATGTCTACCTACACCTCCATCTTAGGTATAAGTCCAAGTAATTCCTCTTAAAGGACCCACACACTCGGAATCACTCAGTCTGAACTCCAGCATGGGGCATCAGCTCAAGATGCCAGAGACA
Source organism: Tonatia bakeri (assembly GCA_004024845.1). Taxonomy (NCBI): domain Eukaryota; kingdom Metazoa; phylum Chordata; class Mammalia; order Chiroptera; family Phyllostomidae; genus Tonatia; species Tonatia bakeri. Next base: position 85,654 of record PVIA01007157.1, on the reverse strand, counting down.
AACAGGGAGGAACTGAATTGTGTGGCTTTGCAGTGATAGCTAGAGAACAGCTGTCTCCCAGACAGTGCTGGTGGAAGCCATTGTTCCTTTGCTGAGTGCTCCTCATGAAGAGCACCATATCTGAGTCTCCATCAACCTGGCTAACACCATTTTCCTTGCCCTGGGAATTGCCTGAGATCCCATCCCACCCAACTTCTGGGCCCACCTAAGGCCACTTCCAGTGGCTTTTCCATAGAAAAAGGCCTGGCTTGGCTTATGCTGTGGACTTTCCTAAATTCTCTCAAAGGTTCACAAACCCCAGATAGGCAACATCTGACCTTTGCGCGCTCTGTACCTCTTACTAAATAGCCCAAGGTCCAGCACCACCAGAAGCTGGACTCAGTTCGCAGCTTGACCTCTCCTGGGCAACTCCAAGCTTAACACAGGTAGCAGCCATCTTCAGATCAGTTTGTAGCTCATGCCAGGTGGCACTAGGCAGAGCATAGTTGGGGGCTGAACTTGACCTGCAGCTCCAGGGAGGCCCCAGAGTGAGCACACCTGGTGGACAGCTTCAGACATCACCCAGCCAGCTCCACGAGCAACACACTGAAGGTGCAGACTCAGCAGGCACCAGAGCCCTGCTGAAGCAAGTTCTGCTCCATGGGATTGGCCCCTGGACAGTGGCTCCTATACTGTGGCCACAGCCTGTCATGGTAGCCTATTGGCCTCAGGATCAATCCCTCCCATTGAGGTGCCAAAAGCAACCAAGGCTCAACCACAATAGGAAGGAGCACACCTGAACTGCCTGGCTAGGGTGACCACAGAGGCTGCACCACTGGGCCCTACAGGACACCTACTACTTAAGACCATCTTACCAAGAATGTGACATAGCAGATTACCTAACACTTAGAAACAAACACAGAAAAGAAGCCAAAAGAGAAATACAAAAACACGTTCCAAATGAAAGAAAAGGAGAAATCTCCAGAAAAACAACAAAAAAGAAAACTACCAGAAACAGAGTTCAAAGCACTGGTTATATGGATGCTCAAAGAACTTGTTGGGAACTTCAGCAGCATTAATGAAAACATAGAAACCATAAAAAAGAACCAGACAGAAATGAAGAATATGTAACTGAAATAAAGAATACACTGGAAAAGATCAACACCAGATTAATAGAGCATATGTTCAAATCAGAAATTTGGAAGACAAGATACCAGAAAAGACCCAATTGGAACAACAAAGAGAAGAAAGAATTATTTATTTTTTTAGGGTTTTTTTTATTATTTTTTTATTTTAATTGTTGTTTGAGTACAGTTTTCTGCCTTTTACTCCCATCCCAGCCCACCCTCCCCCAATAAAGAATTATTTAAAATGAGGACAATTTAAGGGACTTCTGGGACAATGTCACATGTAACAACATTTGGATCATAGGCGTAGCAGCAGGAGAAGAAAGAGAAGGGGAGTTGAGAACCTATTTGAAGAACTAATGACAGAAAATTTTCCTATCCCAATGAGGGAAAAAGACATACAAGTCTAGGAAGCTCAGAGTCCTGAACAAGATGAACCCAGGAGATCCAAGATGATGGTGGAGTAGGTGAAAGCTACACTCACCTCCTCCCCAGACCAAACTGGAATTACAACAAAATTATAAAACAATTATCCTGAATAACCAAATGAAGACTAACTAAAGGGAAGTCTTATAGCCAAGGATTTGCATGAAAAGACACATCAAGACTGTAAGAAGGGCTGGCCCTACTCCTACAGGTTTCTCAGCTGTAGGGGTGGGCTCGCCCCTAAGAGGCATGAGGTCTAAACCCCAAGCCAGGCTCCCCAGCTCAGAGCAGCAGAGCCACATAACATCTGGCTGTGAAAAGCAACAAGGTCTCCCCATGAGAGAGACTGGAGTCTACTAGAGATAGAGCCACCCTCTTAAAGAGACAACACACAAAATTTTGTTCACAGTCATTCCCTTTGGGCTCCTACAGAAGGAGGGCAGAGCATGCTAGGGATATGTGAGTCTGGTGTTTGTGGCTCTGGGGAATGAGCTGAAGGGACATTGGTGAGGATCCCTGTGCCCGCATCATTCTCACATACTGCAGACCCTATCTTTCTTGGGTTGAGCACTCCACTTGGGTGTGGCATCAGCCTGGGGGAAAGCAATAGCCCTGTCCTCTGATATCTTTCTTGGCCAATCCTGTGGAGCTTACACCCTGCTAGGGAGTACAGCCAGAGGCTATTTCAGTGACTGAGGTTAACAAGCAGCCCACAGACAGAGGCAGGCCAAGAAGGATCTTGAAACTTTTGCTGACCTAACCCCTAGGCCCAGTGCTTATAAAGACCAGTCTTAGTGCATAACTTGATGCTTCCCACATGAAGGATCCACAGTATCACTTGTAGATCCAAACAGGTTGCTAAGTATCCATCACAAGAAATATCTTACTTTAGCATGCTACAGAATTCCTCCAATGAGGCCCAGAACCAACACACCAGTAGTAGCTTCAGAAAACATCAGAGCATGATTCAATAACCTTCCCAAGCAACATAACCAAAGGAAGAATTTGGCAGGCACCAAACTGTGCTGAGGTGAATTCTGTTTTGTCTGGTTAGAACCTGCACAGCAGCTTGCATGCCATGGTCAGGGTTGAGCCTCACACACAGCCAGCCTGAGAGTGCATCCCATGCATCAAAGGGCCAATAACAATCAAGACTCAATTATAACAAGAAGATCTACATAACCCACACAAGGGACATTCCTGGAGCACCAGCTTAGGTGATCAAGGAGACTACACCATTGGACCCCACAGGACACCTACTACATAAGGCCACCTCACAAGGGTGTCGCAGAAGATCTATCTAAAACATAGAAATAAATACAAAGAGGCAGCCAAAAGGAGGAGACAAAGAAACAGTCTCCAAATGAAAGAACAGGAGAAATCTCAAGAAAAAAAAAAAAAAGCTAAATGAAATGGAAGCTAGCAATTTATCAGATACAGAGTTCAAAGTTATGGTTATAAAGATGTTCAACAGCATGAAAAAAGACACAGAAACCATAAAAAAGGACCATTCAGAAATTAAAAATACAATACCTGAAAGGAAGAATACACTGGGAGAAATAAACAGTAGGTTAAATGAAGCAGAGGACTGAATCAGTGATTTGGGGGACAAGGTAGAAAAACACACCCAAACCAAATGGCAAAAAGAAAAAAACAGAATGTTTTAGAAGGACAGTTTAAAGGACTTTTGGAACAACATGAAGCATAACATTCACATCTTAGGAGTACTAGAGGAGAAGGAAGAAAGCAAGACATCCAGAACCTATTTGATGACCAAAAACTTCCATAACCTGGTGAAGGAAACAGACATACAAGTCAAGGAAGCACAGAGAGTCCCAAGAGCCCCCCAAAAGGTACACACCAAGACATATCGTAATTAAAATGACAAAAGTTAAAGAAAAAGAAAGAATCTTAAAAGTGCAAGAGAAAGACAGTTATCTATAAGGAGTTCCCATAAGACTGTCAGATGGTTTCTCAACAGAAACATTTCAGGACAGAAGAGACTGGCATAAAATATTCAAAGTGATGAAAAGCAAAGACCTTTAACCAAGAATACTTTACCCAAGAAGACTATCCCTTAAAATTGGGAAGTAAAGAGCTTCTCAGACAAGAAAAACCTAAAGAAATTTGTTACCATAAAACCAGTATTACAAGAAATGTTAAAGGGCCTGCTAGATGAAAAAGATGAAGGAGGAGAAAGGGAGAAAGAGAAGAAAAAGGAGGAGGAGAAAGAGGAAAAGGAAACAAAGAAGAGGAGATAGACGTAGTTAAAATAAAATGAAACCATAAAAAACCATAATAGCCCTGGCTGCTGTGGCTCAGTGGATTGAGCAGCCTGCAAAACAAAACATCTCTGGGTTGATTCCCAGTCAGGGCCCATGCCTGGGTTGTGGGCCAGGTCTGCAGTTGGGGGTGTGCGGAACACTACCGATCAATGTTTCTCTCATACATCAATATTCCCCTCCCTATCTTTCTCCCTTCCCCTCTCTCTAAAAAATAAATTTAAAAATATTTTTTAAAGAATAAAATGACAATAAATACATACCTAACAATAATCACTTTAAAAGCAAATGTTAAATGCTTTAATCAAAGACATAGAATAGCAGAATAGATAAGAAAACGAGACCCATATACAAGGGGGTGCCTCCCCAAAAAACAGGATAGTGGACCTCTTGTAGTACAGGTTTCCCCCACTGTGCGTGTGTTTTAGGAACCCATCTGTATCAGTGTACAACCTGGCATTGTTGTGAAAGGCTGCATTAAGTTTCCATGAATTTTTTATGAAGACTCTTTAACACCTTTGCCCATTTCATAATGGGTGATTTACAAGCACACTGCCCAAACAGTGCTGAGTGTTCAGCAGTTTTTGACCAAAAACAGCATGACACCCATTCCCCACATTCTCTATCTACCCTGTCTTGCCTGAGTGACTTTTTTTTTGTTTCCCCATCTGAAAAAAAGCCCACAAAGGGAAACATTTTGCTGATGTGGAAGAGTTGAAACAAAAAAATGGCAGAAGCACAAAAAGGCATCAAAATTGAAGAGTTAAAAAGCTGTTTTGAGCAGCAGGAAAAAGTCTTGCTACGTGTATTGCATGGTGGCAAACACAAGGCCCGCGGGCCAAATACAGCCCTCCACCTTTTTTTATCTGGCCCGGCACCTTGTTTATACCCAGCGGCAGCACCACACGCTTGCTTAACTGTTAAGGAGTAGTTACATTCATATAGTCCTAAAATTACATTTGGCCCTTTGAAGGCAACTGCAAGGCTGATGTGGCCCCCAGTGAAAATGTGTTTGACACCCCTGGATTGCATCAAAAAGACACTTTGAAGGTGACTGAAGTTTAAATATGTAAGAAAAATACACAATTTTTTATAAAAAACAACTTCCAGGTTTTGGGAATCTCTCCTTTGATTCCATATACTGTCTAAAAGAGACCCACCTCAGAAAGAAAGATTCACACAAAATAAAGGGATAGGAAAAGATACTATATGCAAATGAAAAAGAAAATCTGGGGTAGCAATGCATATTTCTGAAAAAATATACTTTAAAATAGGCTATAGTAGGAGACAAGGAAAGACAACACAATGATAAAAGGAGTAATCCAACCAGAGGAAATAACGCTTGTAAACATTTATGCACACAACACAGGAGCACCTAAATATGTAAAGAAAATCTTGATGGACATAAAGGGAGATATGGACAGTAATATAATAGGGGATTTTAATTAACACCCCATTGACTTCAATAAATAAATCTTCCAGAGAGAAGATCAATCAGGAAATGGCAACCTTGAACAACACACTAGATCAGATGGATTTAATTCATATCTTCAGAGCATTTCATCCCAAAGAAGCAGAATATACACTTTTTTTTCAAGTGCATATAAATCATTTTCTACAATAGGCCACATGTTAGGATGCAAAACAAGTCTCAATAAATTTTAAAAGATTGAAAATATATTAACCTTCTCAGACCATAATGGTATGAAACTAGAAATCAATCACAAGAAAAAAATTAAAAATACACAAAGACATGGAGGCTAAATGACATGTTATTACACAATGAATGAAAATGAGAACACAACTATCCAAAAGCGAAAGCAGTCCTATGAGGGAAATTCATATTGTTACAAGCCTATCTCAAGAAACAAGAAAAAATTCCAATAAATTAACTTTACATTTAAAGGAACTTAAAAATGAACCACAAAGTGCAGAGTGAGTAGAAGGAAGAAAATAACAAGGATTAGAGCAGAAATAAACAAAGTAGAGTCTAAAAAATCTATACTTAAATATCAAGGAAACCAAGGGCTGGATCTTTGGAAAGATAGATAAAATTGACAAAACATTAGCCAGGCTCATCAAGGAAAAAAAGTGAGAGGAACCAAAAATACAATCAGAAATGAGAGAGGAGAAGTAAAAACTGACACCAAGGAAATAACCGTACAAAAGATTTTAAGAAAATATTACAAAAAAATATGCCATCAAACTGTACAACCTGGAAGATGTGAGTAAATTCCTAGAAACATATAATCTTCGAAAATGAATCAGACCCTGGCTGGTGTAGCTCAGTGGATTGAGCGCAGGCTGCGAACCAGGCATCGCAGGTTTGATTCCCAGTCAGGGCACATGCCTAGGTTGCAGGCCGTGGCCCCCAGCAACCGCACATTGATGTTTCTCTCTCTCTCTCTCCATCCCTCCCTTCCATCTCTAAAAATAAATAAATAAAATCTTAAAAAAATATATATATATTTAAAATGAATCAGGAAGAATCAGGGAATCTGAATAGACAGAATACAACTAGTGAAATTGAAGCAGTAATCAAAAAAACTCCAAACAAATAAAAGTCCTGAACCAGTTAGCTTCACAGGTGAATTTAACCAAATATTCACAGAACTAACATCTATCCTTCTCCAATTATTCCCAAAATTGAAGAGGAGGAAAATTCCAAAGCTCATTTTACAAGTCAGCATTATCTGAATTCCAAAACCATACAGAGACACTACTGTGAGAAACAGTGAAGGCTGGCATCACAACCAAGATTGAGTGCTTAACAAAGCTGTACTTGACTGCTTGCATCTGCAAGGCGGATCAAGCCAGCAGCAACAATAGCTGGGACCCACAGGGGTGAAATAGAAGATAGATAATGCAAGCTTCAGCTGTATGGGCTATAACTTTTGCAGTAGACATATGTATCAGTTAGATGTCCTGGGAACAGAATAGTCTGTGCCTGCAGCATCTCCCTAAGTTTGCAAAACATCCTTGAGCTATATCTAACCTACCCCTATCAAATAAACGCGGTTACCACGTTCAGGGCTCATTTCCTCTCCATCAGAGGACAATGTTCCACCTGGCCCCCTCTTCCCCTTAAGCTATCTGTGTTGTGTCTTTTCTTCACCTCCCGTCGACCCTACCCAAGAACACCCACTCCACGCCGGTCTCAGCACACTACAAAGAAAGAAAATTATACACCAATATCCTTGTTGAACATAGATGCTAAAATCCTCAAAAACATATTAGCAAACAATGCAGAAATACATTAAAAAGATCAGAAACCACAATCAAGTTGAATTTATTTCAGTGATGCAAAATTTGTTCAATATCCACAAATCAATAAATATGATACACCACATAAATAAAATGTACAATAAAAACACACGGTTACATCAACAGAATCAGAAAAACCACTTGATAAAATCCAGCACCAATATATGATAAAAACTCCCAGCAAAATGGGAATAGAGGGAGAAGACCTCAACATAATAAAGACCATCCATATAGGCCAAACCCACAGCCAACATTATATTTAATACACAAAAATTACAGAAGTTTTCCATAAGAACAGGAACAAGACAAGGATGTCTGCTTTCACCATTCTTATTTAACACAGTACTGGAAGTCCTACCCACAGCAAGCAGACAAGAAGAAGAAACAGGACTTCCGGCCAAGATGGAGGCATAGGTAGACACACTGTGCCTCCTCGCACAGCCAAGATAGGGACAATAACAATTTAGAAACAGAATAACTACCAGAACTGACAGAAAATTGAACTGTATGGAAGCCAGACAATCAAGGAGTTAGAATAGAAACATTCATTCAGACCCATAGGAGGCGCAGAGTCAGGCAGCTGGGTGGAGAGGGGTCGAGGCAGTGGGACTGGGCACATAAGGCAACCCAGGCACGCAAGACCGAGACCGCAGCAGGTGAACCCTGGGTGCACAGGAAGCACCTGGCAGACACCAGGCGTGAGGTGGGGGCAAGGGGTGGCAACCGGCAGACCCAGCAAGGCCGAGATTGTGCACACAAACCAGGAGTCCAGCGCTGGTAAATAGAGCCTCGGGGCACTGACTGAAAACACCTGTGGCCATTGAGGCGCAGGGAGAGACTCCCAGCCTCACAGAAGAGTTTGTTGGAGAAACCCACAGGGTCCTAGAATGTACACAAGCCCACCCACATGGGAATTAGCACCAGAAAGGCCCAGTTTGCTTGGGGGAAGTGGTGGAAAGGACTGAAGTCCAATGGAGAGCAGAGCAAGTGCCATTGTTCCCTCTCAGATCCCGCCCCCACATACAGCATTACAACCCAGCAGCTGGGTTGCCCTGCCCTGGTGAACACCTAAGGCTCCGCCCCCTCATACTTAGCAGGCGAGATAAGACAAAAAAAAAAAAAAATGGCCCAAATGGAAGAACAGATCTAAGCCCCAGAGCAAATACAACTAAGTGACTGAGATATGGCCAACCTATCAGATGCACAGTAAAAGCACTGGTGATCAGGATGGTCACAGAACTGGTTGATTTTGGCCACAAATTAGATGAAAAAATGAAGGCTACACTAAGTGAAATGAAGGAAAATGCACAGGGATCCAATAGTGATGGAAAGAAAACTGGGACTCAGAACAATAGAGTGGACCAGAAGGAAGAAAGAAACAATCAAACAGAAAAGAATGAAGAAACAAGAATTCAAAAAACTGAGGAGAGGCTTAGGAACCTCCAGGACATCTTTAAACGTTCCAACTTCCAAATTATAGGGGTACCAGAAGGGGAAGAGGAAGAGCAACAAGTGGAAAACTTATTTGAACAAATAATGAAGGAGACCTTCCCCAATCTGGCAAAGGAAATAGATTTCCAGGAAGTCCAGGAAGCTCAGAGTCCCAAAGAAGTTGGACCCAAGAAGGAACACACCAAGGCACATCATAATTACATTAGCCAAGGTAGAAATGAAGGAGAGAATCCTAGAAGCAGCAAGGGACAAGGAGATAGTAACCTACAAAGGAGTTCCCATCAGACTGTCAGCTGATTTCTCAAAAGAGACCTTACAGGCAAGAAGGGGCTGGAAATAAGTATTTGAGGTCATGAAAGGGAAGGACCTATATCCCAAATTACTCTATCCAGCAAAACTATCATTTAGATTGAAGGGCAGAAAAAGTGTTTCCCAGAAAAGGTAAAATTAAAGGAGTTCACCATCAAGCCCTCATTATATGAAATGTTAATGGGACTCATCTAAGAAAAAGAAGATCATCAAAAATATGAACAGTAAAATGACAACAGACTCAAAACTATCAACAACTGAACCTAAAACAAGAACAAAAACAAACTACTCAAACAACTGGAACAAGAACAGAATCACAGAAATGGAGATCACATGGAGGATTATCAGCCCTTCATGGGGGAGGGGGAGGAGAGAGAATAGGGGGAAGGTACAGGGAATAAGAAGCATAAGTGGTAGGTACAAAATAGACAGGGGGAGGCTAAGAGTAGTATAGGAAATGAAGCCAAAGAACTTATATGTATGACCCATAGACATGAACTAAGGAGTGGGAATGCTGGTAGGGGTTGGGGGGAAGGGTGCAGCATGGAGGGGAATAAAGGGGAGAAAAAAAATGAGACAACTGTAACAGCATAATCAATAAAATATACTTTAAAAATATAATAAAATTTTGATTATCAAAAAAAAGAAAATAGGAGTTCTGTCCACGATGGAGGCATAGGTGGAAACCCTTCACTTCCACTCACAACCAAAAGGAGGATAACAACCAATCTAAAATCAATAAACAACCAGAAGCACCAGAAAATAAGACTGCATGGAACTACAACAACCAAGGAATTAAAGAAAAAATCAACCAGAATAACCAGACTGGTAAGGTGGACCCTGAGGGGCAGGCGACTCAGAAAAACCGCAGGGAGGTTGAGGGGTGGGGCTGACTGCTGAGCGTTGAGGAGCTGCACAGGAGGGACTGACTTAAGGGGAAAACTGAGACTCAAAGCTGACTGTGGGGTACGGCTGGGGTTGCCACAGTGGGAGATACTTCCAGTCTGACTCAAGAGTCTGGTGGAAAGTGCTAGAGAGGAGCAGGCGAGCTGCATTGCTCCCTTGCTGACCCCTCCACCACAGGCAGAGCAGCAAAGACAGTTGCCCTGACTGGGTAAACACCTAAGGCCCCACCCCTTACAACCTATCAGGTGTGCCAAGACAAAGAAATATGGTCTAAATGAAAGAACACAGCAAAACCTCAGAACTAAGCGATGAGGGCATTGCCAACCTAACTGATGGAGAATTTAAAGCCCTGGTAATCAAAATGCTCACAGAACTGATTGAGCTTGGTCAAAAAATGAAAGAACAAATGAAAGATACCAAAAAATGGAATACAGCAAAATATTCAGGGAACCAACAGTGACAAGAAGGAAACCAGGATTCAAAGCAATGATTTGGAACAAAAGGAAGAAATAAACATCCAACTGGGTCAGAACAAAGAAACAAGAATCCAAAAAAAATGAAGAGAGGCTGAGGATTCTCTGGGACAACCTGAAACATTCCAACATCCAAATCATAGGGGTGCCAAAAGGAGAAGAGCAACAGCAAGGAATTGAAAACTTATTAGAACAAATAATGAAGGAAAACTTCCCCAATCTGGCAAAGGAAATAGACTTACAGGAAGTTCAGGAAGCCCAGAGAGTCCCAAAGAAGTTGGACCCAAAGAGGAACACGCCAAGGCACATCATCATTAAGTTACTCAAGATTAAAGACAAAGAATCTTAAAAGCCGCAAGAGAAAAGGAAACAGTTACCTACAAAGTAGTTCCCATAGGGCTATCAGCTGATTTCTCAAAAGAAACCTTGCAGGCAAGAAGGTGCTGGAAAGAAGTATTCGAAGTCATGAAAGGCAAGGACCTACACCCAAGATTACTCTATCCAGCAAAGCTATCATTTAGCATGGAAGGACAGATAAAATGCTTCCCAGATAAGGTCAAGTTAAAGGAGTTCATCATCAGCAAGCCCTTACTATATGAAACGTTAAAGGGGCTTATCTAAGAAAAAAGAAGATAAAACATATGAACAATAAAATAACAACAAATTCATAACTATCAACAAATGAACCTAAAAGAAAAGAAAAACAATGAAAACAAAAACTAAGCGAACAGCACTAAGCAAACAGCCAGAACAAGAACAGAATCAGAGAAATGGACATCACACAGAGGGAGTTCAGTGGGGAGGGAGAAGGGAGGAATGGGGGGGGAAAGGTATAGGGAAGAAGAAGCATAATTGGTAGGCATAAAATAGACGGGGAAAGATTAAAAAATGGTATAGGAAACAGAGGACTCAAAGAACTTATAAGTACAACCCATGGACATAAACTAAGGCGGGGAATGCTGGAGGGTTGAGGGGGCAGGGTGGAAGGGGAAAATTGAGAAGACTGATAGCATCAATAAAAAATACTTAAAAAATAACAAACAATAGCAAAAATGTAAAACAATGCCACTCTTCTCACAATTTTTTTTTGTTTTGGAATATATACTTATTTTTCATAAAATGTTATTCATGTTACCACATAATGGAGTCTGTTTTAAATAATAAATAAATATTTTTTAAATCTATCAGATTTAATTTCAAAAGTTTTGATTGTTGTAGCACACATAAACAAAACCTCATTGGAGTCTTTAGTAATTTTCAAGTGCATAAGTGAGTCCTGAAACCAAAGTTTGAGAACCTCTGATCTACAATATTATTTTTTAATAGCTGATTTATTCCACTGCACTACAGTGTCATAATTCATTCAACCAGTAAGTGATGACTAGAATAAGATCCTTAAAGTTAATTTGGGTACACTCTTAATTATTTCTTTAGGATAGTTTTCAGGGATGATTTTTTAAATATATACTTATTTACTTACTGTACAAAAATGGGCAAATATCAATAATGCAATCCACCTCCTCACCAAGCAACTCTTTCCTTCTGCTTTCTTCAAATCAACAAAGAAAATATAAAGCATTTAAGACTTCTATCTTGAGACTTTAGCACTAGGTCACCATTTCTAAAGGGAAAATACCTTGTGGATCATCTGGCCCATTGGGCTCCAACCTAATCACTGGGGTCTTTTTAAATATAAAATTCCTAGGGTTGTGGGAAGGAACCGAGTGCAGGTCTCCTTGCCTTTATCTAAATGCTACCTCTTGGTGGAATAAATTCATTTTTCTTTTAATACAGGCTGAAATGACTGCTGGCGTCCTACATGCTCCACAGCCCTCTCCTACAGAGGCTGGGAGGGGCGTGCTGTAGCCTTTTGTCTAGCTGTCTGTCCATCCTGTCCACAGGCCAGTAAGCTCTTTCTGGGCCAGCTCCTATGGCATGTCTCTTTTCTATTTCCAATGCTAAGCACAGTGCTAGACACGGTGCAGCAAATTTTAGTGAACTGCTGAAAGAAGGCTCTATCCTTGGAAATCCTTCTTCAGTCGTTCTGATGCAGATCCCAGAAACCTGTATTTTAACAAATCCAGTCTCCGACGTTGGGTTCAAGTGTCCGCTCTACAGGGTTAAGCTACTCGACCATTCAGCGCCTCAGTCTTGCATTCCTGTAAGAGGGGGTATAACAGCTGCCTTACAGGGTTGTTGTGAGGATTCAATGAGCTCTTGAACGTCATATTATCAGTTCCATGACTAGCACATGATGAACTCAGAGAATAGACCTGACGGTACGGGCTTGCAGAAGCCCAGATGTATGGCAAGGTCGCGCCAAGACGGGTGTGTTCCTGGGGGCGGGGCCACCTGCTGCGAAGGCTAAGACAGGGCCCTGGTGGCTAGGGGCGGATCCGTGGGCCCCGCGGGACCGCTGGCGGGAACGAAGCCAGGGGCTTGTGCTGGTAGGAACTCTGCGGTAGTGAGAGACGCCTCCTGGCGGGAGCTGCAGCGGCGGCGGGGAGCTGAAGGAGGGCGGAGGGAGTAGGAGGAGTGGTGAGCGGGAGGCGGCAGCCGCGAAGGCGGCGGGCAGGCAGTCCTGTCTCTTTAAGGTGGCCGAAGCTCCCTGGCGCTGCGCTGAGGGACTGCGCGGAGGCGCGGCCTGCTTCGCTCGCACTTCCCAGCGGCGCGCCCCGGGCTGGACCGTCCCGCTGGGGAACCTGGGCCAGGCAGCCTAGCGGTGCCGCGGCGCTAGGTGAGCGAAAGCGGGCTGGGTGTAGCGTCTGCGGCCGGGAGGGTCTGGTCCAGAGCTCCGGCCTCCGGAGGCCGTGGCCCGCAAGGGTTACTTGCGAAAGGAGAGAAACGGAGCTCGCGCGCGGCCTCAGCCCCGCCTACGCGGAGGACAAAGTGGGGTGCCGCCGTTGGGTGCTGGGCTTGGGACGTAGGCTCGGGCGGCCCTGGCGCCTCGAGCTGGCGCGCAGAGGTGTCGCGGCCCCCGCTCTTGTATCGCTGGTGCCGGTCTTTCCTGGCCTTGTCCAGTTCAGCAGCTCGTCGGTAAGCTCGGGGTGAAGAGCCACCGTGGCCTCTGCCTCCCCACTGGGCAGCACGGGCTCCGTACAGCGGCACAAAGGCTGTAGTCTCCCTCGGGGACCACACACAGGTTGCCAGAGCCTGAGAAACTGGTCACGGTGCATGAAAACAGTTCCGATGGGGCATTGTTCTTAACTGGGAAAAAAATCAAGAAGCCCCTTAAATAATCATGCTACTTGCTTTGTACAAACCCCGGTTTATTGAATATTTTTCCAGTAAGATTTTGGGAGTAGGATGAAGACAACCGTAAGAGATGGGGTGGGGTGGGGAATCCCCTTCTTGGTAGTTGTGAGATGAAAACTAGTTCTGGAAAAATCAGTTTTTAAATACCTTCCTTGGCCTACACAAATATGTACTGGTGGCTCTAAAAATCAGTCGACTTGGTAATGTGTTGAATAAATCAGATAATTGGATTACTAACGGTCTCAGTAGCAATCACCAGGGCTTTCTCTTACCAAAATTGAGTCACATGGGGTACAAAGCCCTTTATTGTTTTCACTTTATTGTGCTTCGTAATAGTATAAACGTTTACAGTAATTATAAAGCCCCCACAAACTCCCCTTTTAACCCTCATATCAGTAGTTATTTATTTTCATTGGTTCTACTTGGGGGGGGGGGTGCTCAGCCACTGTCAGAATTTGTGCTGGTCTTTTTCTTTTTAAACTATAATATCTTCTTAATAACTTTGAAGAATCTATGGTACCCATGGTATAGAATCAAAAGAAGAGCTTCACATTTTAACAACTTTAATAACTTTAGAGTTCACAGTGCAGTTAGTAATTTACTATCCTCTTTGTTGTTTGCTAAATTATTTAAGGAATGACTGTCAACTCCTCTTTGAGCTGCTTCATTCTAATCATGTTAGGACACACTGAGATAGTCGTCATTACTAGAATAGTTTCCATTTAAAAATTTTGTTTTAATTCTAAGAATTAAAAGATTGTAAATTATAATACAATATTAATGTTTTTTTATATAGGCATATAATTGAACAATAGGCCTAAAACTAAATAGTAGCAGTGCAGTTTTGGAACTGCTTATTTGTTTGATGTACTCAGGTTACTGATGACATATGTATATGTACATACAGGTATATTCACTTTAATTTTCACAGTCACCATATCTGGTAGTCTCAGAAATTTCAGTGTTCTAGATCTTTGAATATGGCCAACAAAACTAATTACTGTGTAAAACTGTAGGTATTTTTCATGTTTTGTTTTTCATTTTTTGTATTTGGGGTTTTATTTTATTTATTTATTTATTTATTTACTTACTTACTTACTTACTTATTTTTTAGCTTCCTGGGAGTTACTGATTGTCTTTGAAGAAACATGAAGTCACATTCTGTTGTTATGCTTACTCTAGCCTTCATGGTGTTCCTGACATGGATCCCTGTGTCATTGAGTTGTAACAAAGCACTCTGTGCTAGTGATGTGAGCAAATGCCTCATTCAGGTAGGACTAAGAGTACTTTTTATTAATATTAAAATATGTTGTACAGCAGATATAGAGCACATGTATATAGATATATAGGGTCCCAGAGAGGTAATGCCTGTTTGAGTGTGGTTTATAGGACAATAATATGGGTGTAATGATTTATAGTTTAAATTTACATTTCACCTAAAATGTTATATGATGTGCTTGAGTGTAATATTTTTATGTTATAGAATTACATGCTTATGATTTTGTAATAAAAGATTTTGTAATTAAAAAGGGTGTTATTTGTGCCGGACCTTATAGAGAGAGAGAGAGAGTGTGTGTGTGTGTGTGTGTGTGTGTGTAACATATATACATATTAATATAAAATATAGTATATTAGGTGAGGACCTGAGGTACTGAACCATGACACAGTGGTCTGGGTTTTTGCATTCATAGTTCTCTTGAATACAAAAGATTTAAGAAGTTCAGTACTGAAAATAATACCAGCTTTATAAACATGCCATTACAATGTGATAAGCACTTTGTTCAGATGAAGTAAAGGGTTTCTCTTGTATAATCTAGTTTACATAGCAAAGAGACTCAAAACCATATTTAGCAAAAAATTTAGTCAAATAATAGACAAATTGTACCCTACATATAATGTATTAGTTGTCTATTATATGTAAGAAGTTACCCCCAAATATAGCACCTTAATTCAGTAAACATTATTTCATGCAGTTTCTTAGGGTTGGGAATCTTTGAGCAGTTCAGCTGGGTGGCTTTAGCTCAGGGTTTCTCACAGGGTTGTAGGCAAGTCGTCATCTGAGTTTGGAAAATTGGCTTCTGAGGTATGTGGTCTATCCAGAACGTATCCAGCCATGTAATATGAAAAACAGAGACAGTTATTGAAAAAGGTATAAGATACAAGAAACATTGTATATAGAACAGTGATGCCTCAGTCCCCTTCAAAGTGGGCACCTTGGGACCTCACACAGCTCTCCCACTTGCCATCAGCTTCCCTGTTGTATTTTCCTCAATCTCATCAATAGTCTGAAATCTCTTCCCTTTCAAAGATGATTTTTGTTTTGGGAAAAGCCAGAAGTCAGAGGGCTCCAAATCTGGGCGGTAGGGCTGCTGAGTCACCTGGGTGATTTGATGTTTCATCTAAAAACTGCGTGAGATGTAATGCATGAGCGGGCGTGTTGTTGTGATGAAGCTGCCAGTCACCAGTTGCCCATAACTGTGCCTTTCTATTTTTAAAAATGATTTTATTTATTTTTAGAGAGAGGGGAAGAAGGGAGAATGAGAAGGAGAGAAACATTAATGTGCAAGAGAAACATGGACTGGTTGCCTCTTGGACACCCCCAACTGGGGACCTGGCCTGCATCCCAAGCATGTGCCTTGACTGGGAATCGAACCAGCAACCTTTCAGTTCGCAGGCTGATGCTCAATCCACTGAGCCACACCAACCAGGGCTGTGGCCTTCTGAATTGACATCATCAAAAGAGCTAGCTGTATGAACTTGGGCAAGTTCATTAATCTTGCTCCAGAGTTCATGGTCTTACCCATAACACTTTCTGCCCTTTAAAACATAGATTCTTGTCAAGCTTAACAATATAAAAGGAGAAGTATAGGTTATAACCCATTCCCACTGACCATCAAAGTCACTGCAAAAGCAGAAAATTCTGAGGTTAGTATTCACAAATACAAGGAAACTGATTTTGTTGCTTTCTATGATATGAAATGTGGCAGTCCGTGATTGATTGATTCACTTAATCTCTCAAGACTGTTTGGAGCTCTCCCTTTTCTAGATTTCTAAAGAAATGTACGGTTTTTCTTCAAACAGACAAAATTTATAATCTGTCTACTGATGTAAACAAAGAAACATTTAAAAGGAAAGAGTAGGGTTACTAATATTTTCCTCTTAGATCACAAATCAAGAGATAGTGTTTCTGGTTGATAGAAGAGAGCAGAAAGGTTTAACTGTATTGTAGAAACTAAAAAGGTAACCACGAGAGAGCTAACTGTATGAACTTGGGCAAATTAGTTAATCTTTCAGTGACTTATTCCCATTAGCTAAGCTACTCTGCCAGCTGTATCAACTTTGCAAGTTAGTCTTTCAGTGACTCAGTTTTCTCATTTGTAAAGTAGGCATATAACCCAACCTGCTGTATTGGTTATTAGTTCCTAGCACATAAGTGCTCTACCAGTATATATTATTAACCTTACTTCTCTGTTTTGTAAATATATTTGAACCTTTCATGCTGTATATACAGGTATATTCTATATTCTAAAACTGAACAACCAATAAACCATGTTTATATAGTAATAATTATATGTTATTGACTGTATAGTCACATAGGGTACTGATTACATTTCTTTTCCTGAGTGACTTTGTTTTTTCTTGAGTTTCTAATTTTTTCTTGATTTTGCATCATCAGTCTAATACCTTACGCTCCTTTAAATTCTTAATCTGTTTCCCCTTCAATGGAGCCTTCAGTCTTGTTTCCAGACTTAACTGATTGTTCTCTAGGTCTGATTAAAGGTGTTTGTATAGTGCATTCCCATTGTTACTTTCCTAAATTGATTCACTATTTCTTTGATTCCGTATCTTGTTCTTTCTAATTTATTCATTTTTGTTGTAACATGCCCTAAGGCATCTTCTAAGAAAGGCAATATTAGAAATAAACTTTCTGGGTCCTGCATATCTTGAAAATGTGATTTTTTTTTCATTTTATACCTTGATGATTTGCCTGAATATGGAATTCCATGTTAAAATCTTTTCCTTGGGAACTTTGAAGACACTTCTCAAATGTCTTCAATACTACTGTCATTCCGTGTTGCTGGTAAGAAGTCTGATGACAATCTGTTTTTTATTCTCTGTAGGTGACTTTGTTAGTTTCTTTCTTTCATCTCTCGGTAAACTTCTAGTTTTATCTTTCGTGTGGGTTTTGTTTGTTTGTTTGTTTGTTTTATCCTCATTCAGGGACATTTTGTTTCATTGCTTTTAGAGAGAGAAGGGAGAGAGAGAAACATGAATGCATCTGTCGGTTGCCTCCTGTATGTGTCAGGACCGAGGGTTGCACATGCCAACACCTGGACTGGGAACAAACCTGGTGTGGGTCTTTTTTGTAGGCTTTATGTTGGCCACCTGTGAATCTTTTTTTTTTTTTTTTAAGATTTTATGGATTGATTGATTGATTGATTTTTTAGAGAGGGGGGAATGGAGGGAGAAAGAGAGGGAGAGAAACATTGATGTGAGAGAGAAACATGGACAGGCTGCCTCTTGTATGCATTGATCAGGGACCGAACCTGCTACCCAGGCATTTGCTCTGACTGGAAATCTAACTAGCGATGTTTCGCTTTGCGAAGTCCAGCCAACTGAGTCACTCTGGTCAGGGCTGAATCTCTTCTGAGAGGAGTGATTTTATTTTGAGCTGAAAACTAGAACACTCCCTTTATTATATATATGTGTGTGTATATATATTTATCTGTATATATGTAATATATGTGTGTATATACATATATATGATCTCCTCCTTTCTTATTGGAACGCTGATTAGTGTGAGTCTATGATGGATACTCTATGTCTTAGATTTTTTAAAATTCAGTTTATTGAGTATCTAATACCAAAAATTTCACCGATTTAAATGTATAATTGAGTAACTTTTAGTGTATTGACAGAGTTATGCAACCATCACCACAATCTAATTTTAGAACGTTTCCATCACCCTAAAAAAAAACCCACAAACCCATTAGCAGTCATTTCTCATCTTCCTCCTCACCCCTAAGCAACCACTAATCTACTTTCTATGTCTTTATATGCCTATTCTGTGCATTTAACATGAATGGAATCATATACTATGTTGTCTTTTACCTCTGGCTTTTGTTGTTGAGCATAATGTTTTCAAGATTCATGCAGGTTTTAGTATGTATTGATACTTCATTTTTTTATGGTCAAATAATTTTTTACTGTGTAGATATATACCACATTTAATTTATCCATTCATCAATCAGTGGGTATTTGGATTGTTTTTACTTTTTTTCTCTGATGAATAGTGCTGCTGTGAATATTTCTGTATAAGGTTTTGTGTGGATATGTTTTTATTTCTTTTGGGTGTATACCTAGGAATGGAATATCTGGGTCATGTTTTTTTTATATTTAACATTTTGAGGACCTGGACTAAAGTATTTTTTTGAACGTACTGCATGTACTTCTACCACCAGTCTGTAAGGGTCACAATTTCTCTTCATTCCCACCAGCACTTGTTATTATCTTTTTTATTATAGCCATCTTAGTGGTTATGAAGTGGTTTTGATTTGCATTTCTAGTGACTAATGATGTTGAGCATCTTTTTATTTTATTTTATTTATTTATTTTTAGAGAGAGAGGAAAGGAAGGAGAAAGAGAGGGAGAGAAACATCAATGTGTGGTTGCATCTTGCGCCCCTTGGGGACCTGGCTTGCAACGCAGACATGTGCCATAGACTGGGAATCAAACTGGTGACCCCTTGGTTCACACGCCTGAGCTCAATCACTGAGCTACACCAGCCAGGGCATTGACCATCTTCTTATTTGCTGATTGGCCATTTGTATATCTTTGAGAAAATGTCTATTCAGAACCTATGGCCATATTTTAATTGACTTATTTGTCTATTTATTGTTGAGTTATAGAATTCTTTATATATTCTGGGCACAAGTCTCTTATTACATATATGACTTGCAAGTAATTTTTCACATTCTGTGGGTTCTCTTTTCACTTTTTTGATGGTATCATTTCCAACACAAAAGTTCACTTAGCCTAATTTATCTTTTGTTTGGTCACTTATGCATTTGGGGTATAGCTAAGAAACCATTGCCTAACTCAAGGTCACAAAGATCTACTTGCATATTTTCTTCTAAGAATTTTATATTTGACCACTTTATTTCAAATTGATTTTTGTGTATGGTGTGAAGTAGGGTTCCAACTTCATTCTTTTGTATGTAGATATTCAGTTGTCCTAGCACCACCTGTTAAAAATACTGTTTTCCTCATTGAATTATCTTGACACCCTTGTTGAAAATAGTTTGATTTTTAATGTTAGAGTTTATTTCTGGATTTTCAGTTTTAGTCCACTGATCTATATGTTTGTCTTTATACCAGTACCACATTGTCTTGATTATTGTAGCTTTGTGGTATGTTTTGATATCAGGAAGTATGAATTTTCCAATTTTGTTCTTTCTCAAGATTGTTTTGACTATTTGGGGTCCCTTCCCTTGAGGTATTAATTTTAGGATCATCTTGTCAGTTTCTCCCATTAAATTCAGCTAAGATTTTTTTTCAAGAATAGATTTTATTTTTTGGAGTAGTTTTATTTAGGTTGACGGAAAAATTGAGCAGAAGGTGCAGAAAAATTCCATGTTCTTCTTTCCCCTAAATACACTCAGGTGTTTCCTCTATTATTAACATCTTGCATTAGTTGGTACATTTGTTGCAATTGATAAACAAATATTGACACTATTATTAACTGAATCCCACAGTTTACATTAGGGCTCACTGTTTGTCTTGTACAGTTCTATGGGTTTTGACATATGCATAATGTCATGTATCTGATATTACAGTGTGACATAGAATAGTTCATTGCTCTAAAAATCCCCTGTGCTTCCTTTGACCGGGCCCTTCCTCTTCCAGCCAAACTCTGGCCAGTCCCCTTAGAACCGCTTTTTTTTTTTTTTAAAAGGTCTGTAGTTTTGCTGTTTCCACTTATGTAGTGTGTAGCCCTTCCAGGCTGGATTCTTTCACTTAGCAATATGCATTTACATTTCCTCCATAGCTTTATTTGGCATGATAGCTTATTTCTTTTTATTGCTGATTTATATTCCATTTTATGAATGTACCACAATTTGTTTATCCATTCACCTATTAAGAGACGTCTCTTGTTTCTAAGTTTTGGCAACTAAAAATCTGCTAAAAACATTCATGTGCAGGCTTTTGTGTGGTATTAAATTCTATACTCATTTTGATAAATATCAAGGAGAACAGTTGCTGGATCATATGCTAACTTTTGTAAGAAACTTCTAAACTACCTTCTATACTGGCTATAACATTTTCTATTCCCACCAGCAAGGATGAGGGTTCCTGTTGCTCCACATCCTCATCAACATTTGATATTGTCAGTGTTTGGAATTTTAAACATTTTTTAATTTTTTTGATTTAATCTTTTGTGTATTTTTATCCATTACCATTTAGTCCCCTGAAACCCCTCTGCCCCCAGCAATCACCAGACTGTTGTCCATGTCCATGACTCCTTTATCCTTTTTGTACAGTCCCTCCACCCTCTATCTTCCCCACTCTGCTTGCTGTCATCCTGCTCTCCATTTATGAGTCCGTCACCATTTTCTTTGTGAGTTCAGTTCATTAGATTCCACATATGAGTGAAATCATATGGTGTTTGTCTTTCTCTGTCTGGCTTAATTCACTTAGCATAATGTTCTCTAGGTCAAACCATGCTGTTGCAAAGGGTAAAATTTTCTCTTTTATAGCCGAATAGTATTCCATTGTATAAATGCTACATAGTTATTTTATCCACTCATCCACTTGGGCTACTTCCACATCTTAGTAATTGTTAATAACATTGCAGTGAACACAGGGGTGCTTATATTCTTTTGAATTAGTGTTTTGGGTTTCTTTGGATAAATTCCCAGAGGTGGGATTACTGGATCAAAAGACATATCCATTTTTAATTTTTTGAGGTATCTCCACACTGCTTTTCACAATGATTGCACCAATCTGTATCCCCACCAACAGTGCAGAAGGGTTCCCCTTTCTCTACATCTTTGCCAGAGGTTGTTTTTTGTTGATTTATTGAGGATAGTCATTCTGACAGGTGTGAGATAATATCTCACTGTGGTATAATTTGCATTTCTCTGATGATTAGTGATATTGAACATTTTTTCATATCTGTTAGCCATCTGTGTGTCATCTTTGGGGAAGTGTCTCTTCAGGTCCTTTGCTCATTTTTTAATTGGTTTGTTTGGTTTTTTTGGTGTTGAGTTTCGTAAGTACTTTATAAATTTTGGATATTAACTCCTTATCAGATATATCAGCAAATATGCGCTCCCATTCTGTGGGTTGTCTTTTTATTTTGTTGATGATTTCCTGGGCTGTGCAAAAACTTTTTAGTTTGATGTAGACCCATTTGTTTATTTTTTCTTTTGTTTCCCTTGCCTCAGGTAATATATCTGATAAAAAGTTGCTATGAGTAATGTCTGAGATTTTTCTGTCTATGTTTTCTTCTAGGATTTTTAACACTTTACATCTAACATTTAAATCTTTGATCCATTTTGAATTTATTCTTGTGTGTGGTGGAAGAAATAGGTCTAGTTTCATTTTTCTAAACATATTTGTCCAGTTTTCCCAACACCATTTATTGAATAAGATATCTTTAGCTCATTGTCTGAGCTTGCATTCTCTGTCAAATATTAATTGACTATAAATGTGTGGGTTTATTTCTGGGCTCTCTATTCTGTTTCATTGATGTAGGCGTCTGTTTTCATGCCAGTATCATGCTATTTTGATTATTATGGCTTTATAGTATAGTATAGTATTAGTGTGATTCCTCCAACATTGTTCTTTATCAGGATTGCTGTTGGTATTTGTGGTCTTTTGTGGTTCCATATAAATCTTTAAAATATTCTAGTTCTGTGAAATACGTCATGGGAACCTTGATGGAGTCGTGTTGACTCTATAGACTGCTTTGGGTAGTGTGGACATTTTAATGATGCTGATTCTTCCTGTCCATGAACACGGTCTGCGCTTCCACTTGTTTGTATCTTCTTTGGTTTCTTTCTTCAGTGTCTTATAATTTTCCACGTACAGGTCTTTTACATCCTTGGTTAGGTTTATTCCTAGGTATTCTTTTTGAAGCTATTGTGAATGGGATTGATTTCTTAATTTCACTTTCTGTTAGTTCCTTATTGGCATCGAAAAAGAAAGCTGATTTCTGGATATTAATTTTGTATCTTACTACTTTAATGAGTTTACTTATCAGTTCTGGTAGTTTCTTGGTGGAATCTTTGGGATTCTCTATGTACAGTATCGTGTCATCTGCAAATGAAGACAGTTTTACCTCTTCTTTTCCAATTTGGATGCCTTTTATTGCTTTTTCTTTTTTGTCTGATTGCTGTGCCCAGTACTTCTGGTACTATGTTGAATAAGAGGTGTAAAAGTGGACATCCCTGCCTTGTTCCTGATCGTAAGAGGAATGCTTATAGTTCTTGCCCATTGAGTGTGATGCTGGGAGTGGGTTTGCATATGTGGCCTTTATTATGTTTAGGTATGTTCTCTCTGTTCCCACTTTGCTGAGAGTTTTTAATAGGCCATGGTGTTGGATTATATCAAATGATTTTTCTGAATCTTGATATGATCATGTGGCTTTTATCCTTCATTTTTTTTGTGGTAAATCATATTTATTGATTTGTCAATGTTGTACCACCCTTGCATCCCAGAGTAAATCCCACTTGATCATAGTGTATGATCTTTTTGATGCATTGCTGTATTTGGTTTGCTAATATTTTGTTTTTAGTGTCTATGTTCATCAGGGATATTGGCCTATAATTTTCTTTGTAGTGTCTTTATCTGGTTTTGGAATTAGGATAATGCTGGCCTCATAAAATGAGATTGGGAGCCTTACCTCCTCTTGAATTTTATGAAATAGTTTGAGAAGGAGAGATTTAGTTCTTCTTGGAATGTTTGGTAAAATTCACCTGTGAAGCCATCCAATATAGGACTTTTGTTTGTTGGGAGTTTTTTTATTACTGCTTCACAAGGTGTAATCTGTCTGTTCAGATTCTCCAATTCTTCCTGATTTAGTTTTGGAAGATTGTGTGTTTCTAGGAATTTATCCATTTTGTCTAGGTTGTCCAGTTTGTTGGCATATAATTGTTCTTCATATTTACTTGCAATACTTTGTATTTCTATTGTGTCAGTTGTTATTTCTCCTCTTTCATTTTGATTTTACTTGGGTCTTTTTTCTTGATGAGTCTGGTTAAAGGTATGTCAATCTTTATCTTTTCAAAGACAAGCTCTTGGTTTCATTGATTTTTTTTGTATTGTTTTTTAGTCTCTTTCATTTATTTCTTCTTGGATCTCTATTATTTTCTTCCTTCTCATTTTGGGCTTCAGTTTTTTTTTCAAGCTCCTTTAAGTGTATAGTTAGATTGGTTATTTTAGCTTTTTCTTATTTTCTGAGATAGGCCTTTAATGCTATGAATTTCCCTCGTAGGAGTGCTTTCCTAGTGTCCCACAGGTAATTGGATTGTTGTGTGCTCATTTTCATTTTGTTCAAGATGTCTTTTGATTTCTTCTTTAATCTCATTGTTGACCCATTCATTGTTTAATAACATTCTATTTAGCATGTCTTTGCATGTTTTTCAGTGGTCTTCCTGTGATTGATTTCTAGGTTCATAGCATTGTGGTCAGAGAAGATACTTGATACGATTTTAGTTTTCTTAAATTTATTGAGGCTTGTTTTGTGTTCTAATATGTGGTCTATCCTAGAAAATGTTCTATATGCACTTGAAAAGTGTGTATATTCAGCTGCTTTGGGGTAAAATGCTCTGAAGATATCCATTATCCATTTGCTCTAGTGTGTTGTTTAAGGCTGCTGTCTCCTTGTTGATTTTCTGTCTAGGAGTCTGTCCATTGAAGACAATGGGTTGTTAAAGTCCCCTACTGTGACTGTATTTCTGTCGATCCCTCTCTTTATGTCCGTCAAGATTTGCCCCACATATTTAGCTACTGCTGTGTTGGGTGTAAAAATGTTTACTAGGGTTATATCCTCTTGTTGGATCATTCCCTTTATCATTATGCAGTGTCCTTCTTTGTCTGTTATTATAGCATTGCTTTTCAAGTGTGTTTTATCAGTCTAAGTACTGCTACCACACATTTCTTTCCTTTCGATTTTCATGAAATACCTTTTCCCACCCCTTTACTTTTAGTCTCTGTATTTTTCAATCTAAGATATGTCTCTTGGAAGTAGCACATATATGGTCTTGTTTTCCTAACCATTTACATATACTATGTCTTTTGGTTGGAGCATTTAAGCCATTTACATTTAAGATGATTATCGATAGATACGTATTTAGTGCCATTTTATTTTCAGACTAGACTATTTTCCTCTCTTTTCCCTTCCCGCTCCCCGCCTCCTCCCCCTAGCAAGCCCTTTAACATTGGTTGAAGTACTGGTTTGGTGTTAACAGCCTCCTTTAGTTTTTTCTTGTCTGGGAAACTCCTTTTTTCTCCTTCAGTTTTTAAATGATAGCCTTACTGGGTAATGAAGCCTTGGTTGTAGGTCCTTTGTTGTCATCACCTAGAATATTTCACGCCACACCCCCCTGGCTTGAAATGTTTCTGTTGAGTAATCAGATGACAGTCTAATTGATCCTCCCTTATATGTAACTACCTGCTTTTTTCTTGCAGACTTTAGGATTCTCTTGTCTTTAATCCTTGCTGTTTTAATTATGATGAGCCTTGGTGTGGGCCTCTTTGGGTTCAATTTATTTGGGACCCTCTGAGCTTCCTGGACTTGTGTGTGTTTTTCCTTCACCATATAAGGGAGGTTTTCCATCATTTCTTCAATAGGTTCTTATTCCCTTGCTCGTTCCCTTCTCCTTCTGGTATGCCCATGATGCGGATGTTGTTATGCTGCATGTTGTCCAAGATGTTTCTTCAACTCCCCTCATTTTTTAAGTTCTTTTTTTTTTTCTGCTCAGCTTGGGTGTTTATTTTCTACCTTGTCTTCCAAACCACTGATTTGATTCTCTGCTTCATCTAACCTACTGTTTATCCCTTCCAATGTACTATTTATTTCATGTATTGCATTCTTTATTTCTGACTGGTCCTTTTTTATGATTTTTGTGTCTTTTTTCATGCTGTTGAGTATCCTTATAATCATTGCTGTAAACTATCTGATAAATTGCTTGCCTTCATTTCATCTAGGTCTTCTGGATAATTCTCTTGTTCTTTCATTTGGGGTCTGTTTCTTTGTCTTGCTATTTTGGCCGCCTCTTTGTATTTTCCACCTTAGTTATTAATCTCATCAGCCATTAACTAATCAGATTTTAAACTAATCAAGCCTTTAGCAGTGGGGCTTAATTAAGCTTCATAAGGTGGGTCAGAGCAATTCCTAGGGGTGGGGATATTGCTTCCCTTCAGGCTGATGCAATCAGAGGAGTGCTCTGCCTGAGCAAGATGGCTCCAGCAGTATGGAGGATGACTCACTCTAGGGATCCTGGTGGCTATTCCTTTAGTTCTATCTCCAAAGCCACTAACTCCAGACTCTCCTCAAGTGTCTCTAGTCCACTCTGCTCTCCCTCTGCCGGAGCCCAGGTAAGTGGCTGCAAATGAAATTTGGTGTGTTGGCCCTTTATTAGTTTCTCTGAATCTCAGCCATCTCTCCCTGGCAGACAGAAACCCTGTTGCCTTTCACAGCTGCGTGTTATCCAGGTTCCTTTCCAGCTCTGGGAAGCCCAGCTTGGGGTTTAGACCCCACACTTCTTAGGGGGAATGCCCCTGCCACTGATACATCTCTCAGTAACTTCAGCTGCCACCCATGGGAACACAGTCAGCCCTGTTGCACCTCCTGCGCACTCCCTACCAGTCTCATTGTGGTGAAGTGGTTTCTTCTGTCTGCCTGTGGTTATAAGGCTTCTCTTTAGCTTGTGTTAAGTTGGTTATTCAGGATGATTTCCCTACAATTTAGTTGTAATTCCAGGTTGGTCCTGGGAGGAGGTTAATGTAGCTTCCACGTAACTCCTCCACCATCTTGGATCTCCTGAATTTTAACCATTTTAATAGGTATATATTAGTATGTCTTTGTGTTAACTTGCAATTCCCAAATGGCGT
This sequence comes from Tonatia bakeri, assembly GCA_004024845.1. Taxonomy (NCBI): domain Eukaryota; kingdom Metazoa; phylum Chordata; class Mammalia; order Chiroptera; family Phyllostomidae; genus Tonatia; species Tonatia bakeri. The sequence continues at coordinate 59,062 of PVIA01007157.1, read as the reverse complement.
GAAGTTGAATATTTCCCCCCATATGCTTTATTTACCATCTATTTATCATGTTTGGTGAGGTGTCTGTTTATTTCTCTAGTTCATTTTTAAATTTTAATCTGTTGGTTTTTTTACTGTTGAGTTTTAAGAGTTTTTTTTTTGTATATTTTGGTTCACAGTCCTTTATCAGATATGCTTTTGCAAATATTTTCTTCTAATCTATGATTTGTCTTTGCATCTCTTAAATTGTCTTTTGCAGAACAGATGTTTTTAATTTTGATGAAGTCTAGCTTATCTTTTTTTTCTTTCATGGATTGTGCCTTTGACATTGCCAGGTAGGATTTTGATTGGGATTGCATAGAATCAGATCAATTTGGGAAGTATTGTTATCTTCAAAGTATTAACTCTGCTGATTCATAACCATGAAATATCTTTCCTTTTATTTAGATCTAATTTTTTCAACAGTATTTTGTAGTTTTCAGTGTACAGGTTTTATACTTCTTTTGTTAAATTTATTCACAGGTATTTTACCTTTTTGTGTTACTATAAATGGAATTGTTTTCTTAATTTCATTTTCAGATTGTTCTTTGCTTCTATATAGTGACATAGACCTTAAGTCTGTTTTTATCTTCTTATGCTTTCTGAGAGATTTCCTTGACTTTACCTTTGAATCTTTGTATTGAATTTTTAAATTTTTGCTATAACTTTAAATTTTTAAGAGCACTATTTTCTGCTTGTTAATTTTTTATGTTAACATTCTCACTTGTTTTTGAATGCACTATTTTCTCACCCATTTCTGAGGATACTTATTGAAAGTGTATTCTGTTACCTGGATATGTCTTTCTGTCAAGATTATTTTTTCTTTTAATTTATGTCTCTTCATGTGGCAGGCCTTCCTCAAATGTATAGTATTAGTATTACTTAGTTGCCCATTGTAGTTAAGAATGAGGTATTCAAAGCATGGTTGTGTACTGTATATGGGGACAGGACTGACATACACAGACTAGAGGATTTCACTTGAGGAGCAGGGAAGCCCTGCTCTGAGGCTGATCATTTTCCTGAAGAGAAGTTTTTGTTTTTGATTGGCTGGTTTTCTTGCTGTGGTTGGAGTGGGTGGTACACAAGATCCTTCATTCTTGTCTTTTTGCTCTAGTGCGTAGGATAGTCTAATTGGTCTGATAGAAACTTGAACTTTAATGCCCTCTTTTATTTCTGTTTTCTTCAGTTGGAGAACAAATAGGCTGTTGATGTATCATGTGCCAGGAATTGTTAAGTGGGGGTCCTTGGACGGCTTAAAGGCTTATGGCATCCTTAAAATTATAATCAAAATTGCATATGTACAATATAAAAAAGGGAAAAAAGTCCATAGCTTTCAGGAGGTTCTTATAGTGTTTGATACTCTGAAATGTTAAGAATTGCTGGGGCTTTGCCTTCCATTGCACATAATACATTATTAAAATTCTGCTTTCACATTCAACAAAGTACAAGACACTGACATTTTAGATGACAATACTAGCTTTTCTCCTTAAATTTACAGAAGAAGAACATGTACAGAATTGAACGTTGGAGAGAAGTACTTTAAGAAAGGCAATGCTATTAAAGTTTACAGAAAGATATTACTTTCCTCTTAGAGGGAATTTAGGTTCTTTTTGTTATTTTATTTTGGTTTAAACAACATCTGTAGTGTTGAAATGATGTACTGTGAGGATAAGTTAGTACATTTGTTTATATTGAGCTCTCTGTGACTTGTGAAATAACTAAATATAAAACAAAATTCCCTGGAAGCTCATAGTTATATAAATATTTTTTAGCAGTGTGGCCACAAGGCAGCATAGTCACTCCTGCCACTCCTTCAAGTTGCTACAAATAAGGGTGGTTCCTATATAAATATTTATTTCGTTCTTCTGACAGCAAAGAAATCTAACTTTAAACATCAAGAAAGTAACATTGTCATCTTGGTGTATTTCCTTGCTCATTTGGTTTAGCTGTCCTATTTCAGGGGAAAAAATGGGAATATAGGTTTTGCTTTTAACAAGCTCTTTCTAGTTTTTTCTTTTGCTGTGTGAAAAGAACTCTTTTACCCCAGAAATCTCAACCCATTTTGTATTATGAACTTAAAAAACCCTTATTGACTTGTAAGTACTTTGGCTAATATTTATGGTCATATTTAGGATAATACAAATATTATATTTCATGAAAATATTCAAATTTAGGTTCAGAGATCATTGATGCATTATTTTAACCCTTTCCTGTTATCTGAATATCTATTTAGTCCCTTTATGTACTAAATTGATGTTCTGCTTTTTTATTCTAAAAATTAACTTAACTATTAATCAGATCTTAGATTTTCTGAAATAAGTTGGGATTTCACAGTAGTTTCTTATTAATAATTCTGATTTTTAAAGTGTATTTTGTCTTGAGTTAAAAATATAAATAGTTCACATAACTTCAGGACTTTATCACAATAAACTAAAAAATAGTAACTTTCTCTTCCTTTTTCCTTCCTTAATCAGTGCTAATTAAATTCTACATTAGCTTCTTGCTATAATTATCTTGGTTTGTTACTAATACTAGTAATATTTTCATTTAAAATACACAATGTTTCCTCTTTCCTCTCACAAACATTACCTTATTTTCCTGTAGTGATTTTCTTCTTCATGATACTTCCCTGCTCTTAAAAGTGGCTCTAACTCATTTTTGTCCTGTTTTGCTTCAGTTAATACCTCATGAAAATCTTTGAAATTAATGTCCAAAAGTAATGAGTTAGGCCTGATGCAATTTAAGAGAATAAGTCATTGTTTCCTTTCAAATATTTAATGCATTTAGAATAGCTGCTAAATTTTGTAAGTGAATACTAAGATTTATTTTCACTGGCTTTTTCACTTATAAATTACTATATTAAAACAAATATGAGGATTTTATGTGAAAACATGGAAATTTTCAAATATAAAATAGGGAGAAACTTTCAAATATAAAATAGAAAGAATAAATAGTAAAATAATCCCCATTACCCTATCAGTCAGCTTCAACAGTGATCAACAAATGGCCAGTCCAGTCTCGTCTACACCTACCCCCACCTTACTCCAGCACAATTCTTTTAAAAAAATTTGTCAGGGAACTTTTAAAGTAGTTAGGATTAAACTTTTATTACTAGGTTTGTATAAGAAATGGGTGACATTTGACATATTTTGGTGGTGCATGTATATATATGAACTTGTATGCTGATTTATTTAATGAAAAAGAGAACACTACTTTTTTCAAGTGTTTCACTTAAGTTGATACTATTTTCAGAGCAGAAGTTTACCAATCAGTTGGAATTTATGAAGAACAACATGATGATAAGGTTCATTAAGATATTTTTTTTCCAGGTTTAAGTTTGTCTGATGTCCTCCTTAAAGAGTATTTGTCAAAATAAGTTTGTTGGAACCTAACATAATATAATTATGCTTATTCTTTTGAATAAAGGCTAATTATTTGGAGATGTTTTGTTTTATATATTTGTTTTGTTTTTTACGATTTTATTTATTTATTTATTTTAAAGAGGGAAGGGAGGGAGAAAGAGAGAGAGAGAGAAACATCAATGTGCAGTTGCTGGGGGCCATGGCCTGCAACCCAGGTATGTGTCCTGACTGGGAATCGAACCTGCGATGCTTTGGTTCACAGCCCACACCCAATCCACTGAGCTGTGCCAGCCAGGGTATATATTTGTTTTTAAATACCCGTTTCATCTAAGAAAAAGTTATGCAAGTAATACCAGCTTAGGTACAATCCAATGCTTTGTTGATTACTGTTACTTGTGCAGTAGGCATTTAGTTAATTAGCTTTGTGTTTACATTCTTGAAGCTTTTTAAACTTTTTAAAATTATTTTATTTTATTTATTTATTTTTTAATTTAATCTTTATCATATATTTTTTTCATTACCATTTAGTCCCTTTAGACCCCATTCCCCCTAGCAGTCACCACACTGGTGTCCATGTCCCTGAGTCCTTTTTGGTGTTTTTTTTTAGATCAAGACATTATATATAGGTACAATAGATACAGAACGCAGTGTACAGATTATGTCTTGTTGAGTTGTATGCTTAAAATCTGTATGGTTTTGTGAACCAATGTGACCCCAATAAATTTAATTTAAAAAGACATAATTACTTAGAGCTTGCTTAATTTAATATTTAAGAACCTCAGTTTCTGTTTTGAATATTTTTAAAAAATAATTGTATGAACATTGAATTGGATCTTCAGTCATACTACCCAAATAAATTAAATGTTTATTTACCATTATAAAAATACTTCATATTAAAAAATTTACCAAATGCACAGAAGTAGAAAAAAGAAAGTTAATCATTCATAGTTCTATTTACAAACACAGACTACTCTTAATATTTTGATATAGTGCTTTCCAGGTTTTTATTCTATGTTAAGGTGATTTTTAACAACTACATTATATATTCAGCTTTTGTATTCTGCATTTTTTAATGGAGTTTTGTTTATTTAATTTTTAGAGAGAGGGGAAGGGAGGGAGGAAGAGGGAAAGGAACATCAGTGTGAGAGAGAAACATTGATCAGTTGCCTCTTATACATGCCCCAACTGGGGATCCCCACAAGCTAGGCATGTGCCCTGATGGACAACTGAACCTGCGACTGTTTGCTTATGCAGGACAACATACAACCAACTGAACTATACTGGTCATAGCGTATTCTGCATTTTTGACTAGCAATGTTTTATACTTCTTTGTAAAAAAAAGAAAAAGTGTTTGTTAGTTTAAAGAAATTTAGTTTTAGCTTAAAAAATAAAATAGAGAAGTATATTTTCAGAGTTAGAAGAACTACCTTCTGTATTGCTTTTTTTTAATACCCGCTTGCATTTATATAGTGCTTTATATTATTCTAGTCTGGTTTATTACAATAATAAATTTATGGACTGCAGTGTACCATACTGGTCTTTCAAAGGTAAAGTTTTCCGTGATATTGCAATGCATTTTTGTCATATTTATTGAGGTATAATTACATGCAATTTGCTCTTTTTTGGTATACAGTTCTGTGATTTTTAACAAGCATATGCTCATGTGGCCACCACAGTCAAAATAGGGAATATTTTCATTTCCCTTAAAAATTCCCTTTTGCTCTCTAGTAGTCAAAATTAGCCCTGTCCACAGCCCTAGTGCCTGGCTACCACTGAGTTGATTTTTGTCCCTATCGTTTCAACTTTTTTAGATTATCATGTAAACAGAATTGTATAGATTGTAGCCTTTTGTTTCTATCTGATTTCTTTCAACTAGGCATAATGCTTTTGAAATTCATCCAAGTTATTGCATGTTTCAGGTAGTTCTTTCCTTTGTATTGCTGAGTAATAGTCTACTGTGTGGTTTTACCACAATTTTTTTTTATCTATTTACTAGCTGATGAACATTGGAGTGTTTTCGGGTTTTGGTGATTATCAATAAAGTTGCTATATACTTTCACATATGGGTTTTGTGTGGACATGTTTCATCCCTATCTATGAGGGGAATTGCCGAGTCACCAAAGCGTTTTGATGGCCACCATCTTACGTGGATGCTGAAGTCTATACGGGTAAATCCAGCATTCACCCCATTTTTATGACTGACAAACTGAGACTTAGTGTTATATGCTACAGCTTGAATCCAGATCCTGTAAGTTCCAGTCATTTGCTGTCTACTAGACTATGGTGTTCTCAGTAATGATGTTTCCCTGTTTTAAGGGTCGTGCTAACAAATCTCTCAGCTCTTGGCAATGGAGAATGGAAATATTTATCAGTAACTGAACATCAGGATATATATTAGATTCTTCCTCAAGTTATTAGTTTCCATTTCTAGCCTGGAAATTTGAAAGTTCATAAAATAAGTTTTTACTCTTAAAGTCTGGTCTTAGTCTTATATGAATGATACCCATCATTTATTTTTCATAGAGGATTAAATCTCACCAGAACCTTAATTGTATAGAGAATAAGATTTTCTGTTAAAGTTAATTGAATGATTGTGTAAAACCTCTGTCTTTTGGAATTCAAAAATTTGGAATTCTATGTCATCTTCAAGATTTTCCCTAATACAAATGTAGTAAAATATACTTTAAATAAGTAGATTCTTCCTCAAAACTTTTCATTTTGCCAGTTTTCATTTTATATAAGCCTTTAAAAGAATTTTCCAAATTCTCTCTAGATACCCTTGTTAGTCTATATGAGATAGCCCAAATGTATAAATGTGTTTTCCATTTAATATAAAATTTTTATTTTTCCATCATAAAATTATTGAACAACATGATTACCAGACTTTACGGAACATTTAGCATAGTCCTTCACACAGAGAACAGGTGCCTTATTTCATTATTACCCTGGCTCTCACATGTAAAAGCAGTGGTAATAGGAACAGCCTTGAGTCAGAAGACTTGATGTCAGAGCCCCAGTTGTATAAACTCAGACAAATAAGTAACCCACTCCTTCTCAGCCTTTTAATCTGTACCATGAGTAACACCCACACTTTCTCTGAGGCTTGCAGAATAGGGAAGCAGATGATAAGGTAATTAACTAACTAAAGCAACAAAAGAATTAATTATTAAATTCCAACTCACTGGCTTTGCAACTCTTGGCCAATGATACTTATTTTACCTTTACAAACAATGATTAAACTTAGGCAAGAGCAGTTCTAATTGTTCAGATACTAAGAGTAAAGATATAATGCCTCTAATTAAACAACCTAAAGGATTAGCTAACTTTAATTGTGGACTCATTCTCTCTAAGAAAAAGTTGAAATAACTATAATTATTGAAATGCTAAATTAATAAAAATAAGTTTCCTATATCTCATTCTAGTGTTTAAACAGCAGGCATAGCAAACCAAAACTGGGTTCAAACCTCAGCTACTTACTAATTGAATGATGTACAAATTTCCTAATCTTACTTGAAAAATGAAATAACTATATTGTTCAGGCTCTATGAGATTCAAGATAATGCATAGAAAACACTTAGCATGATGCCTGTTAGTGATGAATAGAACTCTTTTAGGAACTTTGGGGAGGTGGTGCAGTAAATAAATAGAATCATCGAATCAGTCTTTTTTGGAGTTCTGTACACTTCGTGTTTGGTTGTGATCACATGATTCCATTCAACTGAGCAGTATTCAAGTTTAGTCACAGTAAAGTTAGTAAAGTATATAAATAGTCAAATTTTTCCAAACAGGAAGTTCTGTATCTCAACCATATTTTCTATTTAATAAGTGGAGACTTTGAAATAATAGTAAGATGGAAAAGAAAAGTTTTTGAAGGTAGTGATAAAAAATGAGAATGTGGACAGGTTACGAAAGGGTGAGGAACTTAAAGTCTATTTCCAAATTTTGGTACATAGAATGTACTATTATGAAGCTATTAAATTATATTGACAGATTTTTACAATAGGGAATTTCTTATAGTGCAGGAGAGTGTAAAATCATTATTTTGTTGCAAATGTATAGGAATTTACCAAAGTGGGGAGAATTCGAGAGTTTTTTCTCCTTGTACCATACGTAGTAAATATTTTTCAAAGTCTTTTATAATCCAAATGCATATCTGAAAATTTTAAAGGCATTACTTTTATCTTGACGCTAGCTTCTTTCTGGTTACTGAAGATTCATTTATAACCTCATGACTAAAACAACTAGTGGTAAGATTTCTTTTTAAGTGTCGTGGACATTCTACTTAACTTTTTCAAATGGAGTAATTATTTCTGCCATCCTTGATTCACTACAGAGAGTTGCATTTTAAGTTGTTTTGTTTTCTTTTGTATTTCCAATACTTAGATTCAAAGCACTGTACAAATGTGTTTTATATTTGGAAACATAAATCCTAACCACAGTTTACTTGCTGTCATGAAAATTAAAGTATATACTTCCAAATATGTTTGTGACCAAATATTATTCAATACTGTGATTTTAAAAGACATATAGATTGAAAAGATGAATTAACTTGATGAGCTACACATGGCTGTTATTCATAATAATTTACATATGGAAATTCATTGTTTTTATGTATGTATTAACAATAGCCATAAAGCAAATGATTACCATATATTTTTGTTCCTTTTTTTTATCCTCCCCGGAGGACATTTTTCACTGCTTTTCAGAGAGAGAGGGAGAGAGAGAGAGAGAGAGACACGCACACAGAGAAAGAGAGAGACAGAGAAAAAGAAGAGCATCAATGAGAGAGGGAAACATCGATTGGTTGCCTTCTCAGACCAGGAATTGAACCCTCGACCCTTTGGTCTATGGGATGACACTCCAAACAACAGAGCCACACCAGCCAGGCATATTTTTGCTCTCTTGATTTGTAGTTAGGTTTTTGAGATCCTACATGTCATATATTAAATTTGCCTGGAATTTTCTCCTGAAAAGTGAAAAGTGTATTGAGTTGGCCAAAAAGTTCATTTAATTTTTCCTGTAAATAAAAGACACATTTTTCATTTTCACCAGTAACTTTATTGATTTGGATATTTTCAGTATGTCAGCTGTCTCCCACTATTGTCTTCCAGTGAGTAGAGGCCAGAGGTCCTGCTAAACATTTTCTAATGCATAAGACAGCCCTACAGCAAATAATTATTTGCCCAAAACGTCAATAATACCAAAAAACTTCGCAGACCACTTTTGACATGTTTGATCAGTCACAGCACCTTCTCCATACACTGCACAAATCTTTTTGCATTTCAGTTACATATTTACTATACTCGGAATAATAAAGCATAATATGTTGAAAATGTATATCTTCTTCCATCTTCAATATTAAAATGGCTGCACAAAATTCACCAATTTTGATGTTTTTTTTAAATGCATGCTGATGTGACAGCTCTCACAATACAGTCTAACAAAATTGTTTTGAATGAAGTTAAAGACAACTAAGCACTACTAGAGCCATTGTATAGAAAAAACTAAACAAAATTTTTGGCCAACCCAGTATTTTTGAAAATCGAAAAGGCACAAATGTGGACTAAAAGGTTGGTATGAGGATCTCATTTTCCTTATTTCCCAATCTCCTGTAAAGAATACTGACATGAGGACTTCTGGCCAAGATGGAGGCGTAGGTAGACACACAGTGCCTCCTCGCAAAACCAAAATAAGGACAACAAAAACTTAGAAACAAAAAAAAAAACCAACCAGAACTGACAGAAAATTGAACTGTACGGAAGTCTGACAACCAAGGAGTTAGACACATTCATCCAGTCCGGTAGGAGGGGTGGAGTTGTGTGACTGGCAGAGTCGGGTGCCTGTCAGAGAGGGATTGGAGCCAAAAAAAAAAGGTGGTAGTTTGCAAACCCCGGTGCTCAAGGCAGTGACTGACAGACCGGGGGTGTGCAGGGTGGCAGTGGGCAGACCAAGTGAGGCACGCAGTGCGGCTGGCTGACCAAGCGGTCCGACATTCTTGTGCAGACAAACCAGGCAAAACTGGGGAGTGAGACAGACCACACAACCCAGGGCCCCAGCACAGGGAAATACAGCCTCAAAACACCTATCGAAAACACCTGTGGGGGTTGAGGGACAGGGAGAGACAGGAGAGTTTGTTGGAGAGACCCACAGGATCCTAGAATGCACACAAGCCCACCCACCCGGGAATCACCACCAGAAGGGCCCAATTTGCTTATGGGAAGTGGCAGAAGGAACTGAAATCTAGGGAGTGGAGCAAGCACCATTGTTCCTTCTCGGACCCCTCCCCCACGTACAGCATCACAACCCAGTGACTGGCTTGTCCACCCTGGTGAACACCTAAGGCTCCAACCCTCATACATAACAGGCTCGACAGGACGAAAAAATGGCCCAAATGGCAGAAGAGATCAAAGCCCCAGAGCAAATACTTTTAAGCAACAAAGAGATAGCCAACCTACCAGATGCATAGTTCAAAGCACTGGTGATCAGGATGCTCACAGAATTGGTTGATTTTGGCCACAAATTAGATGAAAAAATGAAGGCTACACGAAGTGAAATGAAGGAAAACACACAGGGAACCAATAGTGATGGGAAGAAAACTGGGACTCACATCAATGGAGTGGACCAGAAGGAAGAAAGAAACAACCAAACAGAAAAAAATGAAAAAACAAGAATTCAAAAAACTGAGGAGAGGCTTAGGAACCTTCAGGACATCTTTAAATGTTCCAACATCTGAATTATAGGGGTACGGGAAGGGGAAGAGAAAGAGCAACAAGTGGGAAATTTATTTGAACAAATAATGAAGGAGAACTTCCCCAATCTGGCAAAGGAAATAGACTTCCAGGAAGTCCTGGAAGCCCAGGGAGTCCCTAAGAAGTTGGACCCAAGGAGGAACACACCAAGGCACATCATAATTACATTACCCAAGATTAAAATGAAGGAGAGAATTCTAGAAGCAGCAAGATAAGGAGACAGTTACCTACAAAGGAGTTCCCACCAGACTGTCAGCTGATTTCTCAGAAGAGACCTTGCAGGCAAGAAAGGGCTGGAAAGAAGTATTCCAAGTTATGAAAGGCAAGGACCTACATCCAAGATTGCTCTATCCAGCAAAGCTATCATTTCTAATGGAAGGGTAGATAAAGTGCTTCTCAGATAAGGTCAAGTTAAAGGAGTACATCATTACCAAACCCTTATTATATGAAATGGTAAAGGGAATTAACTAAGAAAAAGAAGATAAAAAACATGTATCGTAAAATGACAACAAACTCACAATTATTAACAACCACACCTAAAACAAAACCAAAAGAAACTAAGCAAACAACTAGAACAGGAACAGAACCACAAAAATGGAGATCACATGGAGGGTTAGCAACAGGGGAGTGGGAGGAGGAGAGAGAGGGAAAAGGTATGGAGAATAAGTATCATAGATGGTAGGAAGAAAATAGACGGGGAGGGCAAGAATAGTATGGGATGGAGAATGGAAATGGAGAAGCTAAAGAACTTATGACACATGGACATGAACTAAAGGGGGGAATGTGGGTGGGAGGGGGTGTGCAGTGTGAAGGGGAGTGAAGGGGGAAAATGGGACAACTGTAATAGCATAATCAATAAAATAAATAAAATAAAGAATACTGACATGAGTTGTGAAGAATAGAGATTTTATTTTCATATGTCCTGACACTTAACCACTGTAAAATTTCTTCATTTATGTAATTAAATTTATTTTATTAGGATAAAGATTTTTCAGTCTTTTCTGTGATAAGATGGAAATAAAAAATATTAGCTAGCATATTGTTACTTGGCATTCATCCAGTTTTAGGAGTCTTTTTAACAGATTATTAGTGAAGTTTATCTTTAAGTCATTTCCCTCATGTTTCAGCTTTCTATAGCCTCCAACTTTGTATTCTACCAGCATATTATAATCTATTAGTATATTACTACTGTACATCATTCTCTTGCACCGACATGTAAAAGTACAGACATTTATTAAGAGAGAGTGAAATAGATTGAGTCTTGAGGGGTGGGTAATCCGGGCAAGTTCAAGCAATTTTTTAGTCATAGTTTTAACCTTTCATTAGTTAGCAGTGTTCTTAGGATATCACTCACCTTTTTGTTTCAATTTAAAACACCTCACAAATACCTGACAATAAAAGGCAAAATGAATGCTTAAAAACCTCAGTTTCTCTAATAGAAGACATTAAGTTGACATTTATTTAAAAATTATTTAGCATTGTATACATTCATTCATTTAACAGGCTACCATTTGGAAGCTTTGATAGATGGGGAAAAGGAGAAATGGATTCTTGAATAAATGTGTTACTTTTCTAGTTTGTTTCTCCTGAGTTAAATAGATAATGTAAATATAAGCAACTAAGATAGTAAAAGGATATTTTCTATGTAAAATGTATATCAAAATTTAAAAGGAGCTATATTTCTTGTGACTAAGTGGTAAACTTCATAAAACTAAAAACCAAAAAGAATCCATATCCTTAACTCTTGATAGTTGATTTCTAAAAAATGTATACTCAGAAAATGTTCTCTTATACTAAAGGCAGGTTTTCATGGAGAAAGAAGTCACAAAGTATACCTTTGGTGACTGTTTTTCTACAATAGATTTACAAGTACGTTTGAGCTTGTCTGAATCAAGCATCACCAGTTTTACGATGAAGCATCTGTACTCAGTCTCTGCCCTTTTAGTCCCTCTCTTTCTGACAGGCCTAGCAGTTACCTATAGTCTGCATTATGTGAAAAACAGCCTGACTCTACAGATATACATTGATATCAAACTGACAAATTAGTTAGAAAATAGCACAAGTGTTCATTCTTCCAGTGCTATGTAATGGCTAGGGGAGTTTTGGAGAAGAAAAAATTAGGAATTACATATCAGTTTTTATTATCAGTGTGATTAAATGTCAGTAGCAAAAAATAGGTCATATTAAAATGATGAAGTAACTCCAGTAGTTTAGAAATGTAATAAGATGAATAGGAGTAAATATTATGTGCTACCTCATAACCCAGGAAAAGCCAAGTAGGCAATGGCAGCTACAGAATTTCCCTTTTAAGTTGGGTCTGTTTGGGAGTGGCTGTCTGGTGTTAAAGGCTAATGGAATTACTTTGAATCTTCATTTATAAAGCAAGTTGTGTTAATTAGCTTTCATTAAGTAACAAACCACCTCAGAGTTTAGTAGCTTAAAATAATAACCATTTATTTAGCTCTTATTTCTGTGGGTTGGCAATTTGGACCTGTTATCAGCGGGGTGGTTTTTCTGGGCCCATTCCTCTGTCTATTGTCAGCTGCTGGCTGGTTCGAGGCTGGATGAGCTAGGATGGATTCAGGTTGACCAACTTGCCAACTTGGCCTTCTCCTAGGCTATACATGGCAGCTGGGCAAAGTTCTAGGAGAAAGAGTGGAAGCATTCAATACTCTTTGAGGGCTATACTCAGAGCAGATTTGATGTCACCTCTCTCTCTGTCTCTTTTTCTCTCCTCTCTTCCCCCTCCCTCCCTTCCTCCTTCCCTTCCTCTCTCTCTAAAATCAATAAACATATTCTCAGGTGAGGTTTAAAAAATAGAAAAAGAACTGCTATTTTTATTGATATCCAACATACTAAAACAGTATGCATGGTGCGATACACTGTTTACAAAGAAGACAGCAGGTATTTCCCCTCACTGTGTTCACTCTCTTGTCAGTGTAACACTGCCACTCCTCTGATCAAGAGACACAATCTATTTCCAGATAGGTTGGTCTTCACCCTTGCATATAGGGTGATCTTCAGAGAGGAAGAAGTGGGGGGGAGAGAGAAACAGAGAGACAAACATCAATATAAAAGAAATACCAACCAGTTGCCTCCAGTATGCACCTCTATCATAGATTGAACCTGCAACCTCAGTATGTACCCTGACTAGGGATCAAACTCACAGTCTTTTCGTGCATGGGATGATGCTCCAACCAGCTGAGCAATCTGACCAGGCAAAAAATAACAGTTTTTATAGGATGTTTTTGTTCACACTTTATACATTGAGAAACCATAGCTCCTGCTTCAAGTTGGCTCTTCATTTAGATTAATTTGAACAGTGAAACTAATAGCCAAAAAGCAGATTTTGTGCTTGTATTAAATTACTTTTTAAGGTAGTATATGGGAGTAAAGTTATTGGTTATAAAGTAAAATGTTTTACTGTGTAAATATTTCAAAATAAGGTAAAATAAAAAAATGTGTTCACTGAATGTGTCCAAAAGAAAATACAGAACTTCTAGCCAAGATGGAGTGTAGGTAGGTATACTTTGCCTTCTTGCATAGCCAAAAGAAGGATAACAACACATTTAAAACAAAAAAAAACAACCAGAACTGTCAGAAAATTGAACTGTATGGAAGTCCAATAATCAAGGAGTTAAAGAGGAAATATTCATCCAGACTGGTCGGAGGGGCAGAGGTGGGCAGCCGGGATGGAGAGGCTCCTGAGCACTGTGGCTGTTGGAGGGCCAGGGTGGGCAAGGCGGCGGCTGGGGGAGCAGACGGTCCCACATTTGCATGCAGATAAATGGAAGGAACAACTGGGGAGCTAAACAGACTGCACAACCGAGGATTCCATCGTGGGAAAATAAAGCCTCAAAACCTCTGGCTATAAGAACCTGTGGGGGTTGTAGCAGCAGGAGGAGCTCCCACCCTCACAATAGAGTTCACTGTAGAGACCCACAGGGTCCTAGAATGTACACAAAACCACCCACCTGGGAATCAGCACCAGAAGGGCCCAATTTGCTTGTGGGTAGTGAAGGAAGTGACTAAAAGCTAGCTGAAAGCCTAGTAAGTGCCATTGTTCCCTTTTTTCACACAGCAGCAATGTGGGTTGCCCTGTCATGGCGAATATCTAAGGCTCTGCCACTTACAACGGAACAAGTGTGCTGAGACAAAGAAATATGGCCCAAGTGAAAGAACAGATCAAAACTCCAAAATTAGAACTAAGCCATGAACAGATAGCCAGCCTATCAGATATATAGTTCAAAACACTGGTCATTAGGATGCTCACAGAAATGGTTGGGTATAGTCGCAAAATAGAGGAAAAAGTGAAGGCTATGCAAAGTGAAATAAAGAAAAATATACAGGGAACCAACAGTGAAGGGAAGGAAACCAGGACTCAAATCAGTGATTTGGAAGTGAGCAGAAGGAAGAAATAAACATTCAACCAGAACAGAAGGAAGAAACAAGAATTCAAGAAAATGAGGAGAGGCTTAGGAACCTCCAGGACAACTTTAAATGTTCCAACACCTGGATCATAGGGTACCAGAAGGAGAAGAGGAAAGAAATTGAAATGTTATTTGAATAAATAATGAAGGAGAACTTCCCCAATCTGGCAAAGGAACTAGATTTCCAGGAAGTCCAGGAAGCTCAGAGGGTCCCAAAGAAGTTGGACGCATGGAAGCACACACCAATGCACATCATAATTACATTACCCAAGATTGAAGATGAAAGAATCTTAAAAGCAGCAAGAGAAAAGGAGAGAGTTACCTGTAAAGGAATTCCCATTAGACTATCAGCTGATTTCTCAAAAGAAACCTTGCAGGCAAGAAGGGGCTGGGGAGAAGTATTTGAAGTCATGAAAGGGAAGGACCTACGTCCAAGATTACTCTATCCAGCAAAGCTGTCATTTAGAATGGGAGGGCAGATAAAGTGCTTCCCAGGTAAGGTCAAGTTAAAGGAGTTCATCATCACCAAGCCCTTATTCTATGAAATGTTAAAGGAACTTATCTAAGGAAAAAAAAGATGATAAAAAATATGGACAGTAAAATGACAACAAACTCATAACTATCAACAACTGAACCTAAAACAAAAACAGAAACCAGAACAAAGTACAAAAACAAGTAGAACAGGAACAGAATTACAGAAATAGAGATCACATGGAAGGTTATCAGCAGGAGAAGGAAGGGGGAAAATGGGGGAAAAGGTACAGGGAAAAAGAAGCATAAAGGATAGGTACAAAATAGACAAGGGGAAGTTAAGAATAGTATAGGAAATAAAGCCAAAGAACTTATATGTATGACCCATGGATATGAACTAAAGGGTGAGAATGCCGGTGGGAGGGGAGGTGCAGGGTGGAGGGAAATAAAGGGGAGAAAACAAATGGGACAACTGTAATAGCATAATCAATAAAGTATACTGTATTTCAAAAAAGATTTTCTTTATTTTTAGAGGGAATAGGAAGGAGAAAGAGAGGGAGAGAAACATCTCCCTCTCTTGTGTGGTTGCTTCTCGCACACTCCCTACTGGGGACCTGGCCTACAACCCAGGCATGTGCCCTGATTGGGAATCGAACTCACCACTCTTTGGTTCGCAGGCCCCCCTGTTCAGTCAACTGAGCTACACCAGCCAGGGTAATAAAATACACTTTTAAAATAAAGAAAATACAAATATACTTGACATGGTGGGTATTTACATTCCTATAACAATTAATGGTTTTTAACAAAGAATGAAGAGTAAATTACTATAAACGCAAATAATGTTTTTTACTACAAAAAATAACAATTTTAAATGTAGTTATTTGGAATTTTAAGTTTGAACATCTGTCTTATTTTTAGGAGCTCTGCCAGTGCCGACCTGGAGAAGGAAATTGTTCCTGCTGCAAGGAGTGTATGCTGTGTCTTGGGACCCTTTGGGATGAGTGCTGTGATTGTGTTGGTAAGGCGACATGCTGTAAAGTTTCTTAATATTTCTTATCACAAAGTCCTTGACTGTAAGAGACTTTAAAGCATATGTGTACCCTGACCAGTGTTTCAGTTGTTTTGTGTCATCCCATACACCAAAATATTGTGGGTTCGATTCCTGGTCAGGGCACATACCTAGATTATTCGTTTGATCCCCTAGTCAGGGTATGTACCTGGGAAGCAACTTACCAATATTTCTCTCTCTCTCTCTCTTTCTTTTCTCCCTCTTTATCTCTCTCTCTTCCCCTCCCCCTTCTTTCCTCCCTCTCTTCCTTCCTCTCTCTCTAAAATAAATAAACATATCCTCTGGTGAGGATAAAAATAAAGATTATAAATGTTTTTGCGTATAGTTTAGTGTGTGCCTAAGATATAATAGGTGTATAAAGCATTATTTTATATTACATTTGCTTGTATTCGATGGTATTTACATACAGTGTGGAGCAAAAGTAGGTTTACAGTTCACATAGAAAATAATACAAGAATTAATAAATAATAATGCAAGAATCAAGTCTGTTTTGTGTACTTACAACCGTAAACGTACTTTTGCCCCACTCTGTATATGTGTGTTACCACTTTTATAGAAAATGGCCTAGGAGGAAAGGAAAAGTGCTTATCCTTGGGAAGTTTGTGAGGAGGAACAAAGGGATTTTTACATCTTTTATTTTTAATTTTTTTATACTGTTTAATTTTTTATAAGAAGCATGTATTATAGTTGTGAATAAAAATGGGTATTTAGCATATTAAAAATAGATTATCTTCCTTTATATGAGACTTCAGTAAAATAACCTTGAGAAACTAAAAATTACTTTTAAGGGGTTTTTGAGGAAAGTCTCTACAATGTATGAAGTGAAAAAAATAGCAAGTTGCAAAAGTGTGTTTATAGAATGCTATCATTTGTGTTTTAGAAAAAAACTTAGACTATAGCTGGGTGAAATACTCATCATCCTCTCTCTGACCAGTTAATTCTTTTTCACCCCTAAAACTAAAGTTTCTCCTTGCCTCAGAGACCTTCCTCATTTGACAGAGATAGGATCCTCTGTGCTATTCACATTGCTCCTGTTATGTCATGTAGTACGTGCTACTACAATTGTTGCTTTGCATGTCTCTTCTAATAGAGTATAAACTTAAAAACGGGTGGTATCATATTGATCTTTTAAAATTAATCTGTTTTTATCAAAGTGGAATATATGCCCATACTTTAAATATGTGCCCATAGTGCTAAAACGACCCTGTGTTATGTCTCTTCTTTCCAACCCTTTAATCTGCCAGAGGCAACCACTCTCATCTCTTCGGTATTGTATTACATAATTCTAAATAATATCTTTATGTTGTGCTCGTGTTTCTTTGATGTTAGAAACTATTAGTTAACTTCTTATTATGGTAGATGATGGTTTAGATCTCTTACCTCTTACCTTTCCAGTGCAGTTTTATCGCTACTTCTAATTAAAGCAATAATTTGACAATCCATTGAATAAATTAGTATCGCATACTGGTTTGGGATACAATAGTATAAACACTGATTTATTAAATGAATAATCCTATTATCTGTTTTTTTTTTGTATTGGATTATATGTACTGAGATTTCTTTATCTTTCAGTCTCTGAATTAATGTTTAAAACTTTGCCTTTTCAGTTTTAATTTCCAAGAGCCCTCTGTGATTGTCCCTTTGGAGGGGACATACTGCTCTTTTTTCCCCTCTTTTTGTTAAATGTATTAAGGTGACAGTGGTGAACAAAATTATACAGGTTTCAGGTGCACAGTTCCACACACATCATCTGTGCACTGTCTTGTGTTCACCACCCAAGTCAAGTCTCCACATGTCCTCCCTCCGCCACTGCCCTCCCTGCCCCTCAGTACTGTTGTTGTATTACAGATGTCTTTCTTTTCTTCCTGGGACTGATAATTCCAGAGTTTGGTTGTTACAGTTTTTCCTTCTACTCTTTGCACTGCTTCCATTTCCTCAAATGTCTAGTGATCTGGGCCATCTATTCATATGTAATAGTCACTCTAATGCTGTCTAAAAGTCCTTTGCTTCTTATAGACAGGGCATGGAATCTAGTTTGCCTCATTCTCAGATGATTGGAGGACAAGCTGGCTTTTTTCACTGAGGAGTCCTCTACTCACTAGCTGTAGATCTTTCCTTTTGGGGTTGTACAGCTTTTTCAGAGAAGAATCTTTGAGTTTCTTGCCTGGGGTGGAGCTGGGGTAGTTTGGGTGGCGGCTAATGTTCTGGGATTCCAAGGGGTTGATGTCAGCATAATGTCATTTTCTCTCCTTCTTTTCATCCTCATCTTCACTCTACAATTTTTGTTGTTTCTAGTCCAGGGCCTGTTTGGTTTAATTTCTCCAAAGAATAGCCCTCTCATCTCCTGTAGTTGTGGGAGAAGAGAAACAGAGATGTGGAGGCATAATCATCCTTAAAATAAGCGTGCCTCTGCAATATATGGTGTCTCCACCCCCTGAGTCTTCCCAGAGTTCTGTGGTTACATCTGCCTGGGAGGAGTCTGCTGAGTCAGTTACATTTAGCTCTTAGGTCTTCCAAGGTGGAGTTGGTGTTTCAGTTTGTTTTTCCTCATTGTTTTGTAGTGAAATTTTGAGAGAACTGGGACAGAAGTTTTTTTTCTCTATTATCTTAGATTCATCTTGGTATTTCTAGTAGCTAGTATAGTGTCTAACACATAGAAGGTACTACAGCACATAGAGTGTTTTATAATACTGGAAATGTGTTATTTTCCCAAGATAAACAGTTTATGCTGTGCTTTTGATGGCTATAACTTTTTAAAAATTATGTCAGGTCAATTAAAAGAAGGTTTGAATTATTTTACATCATTAAATGTAAGTTAATCTTATGTACAATGAAAGTAAAAAAGAAAGTAAGCATATTAACCCCTAATGTACATATACAAGCATTTAGTTTAACATGGATGCCACAAACACAAATGCACTTTTAGCATTGCCTAAAACGATGTGTGTGAATGTATGTGTGTTTTAACCGTCAAACGGGGGTAAGTGCCATTCAGCTTCTTCTTCTGGGCAGGGAAGTCTGTCATTCTTCTCCTGAGAGAGAATAACTATTCATGTTCATATCTCTACAGTTCTAGAAGCAACTTGTGTTTTTCTGGGCTAGTTCCCATGTTAAAAATTATTTATCTTTGAGGATTTAATACATTTTACACTTCCAGAGAGTTTATAATGTCACTTTATCTTTCCTTTTAAATTAAATTAATCTTTTTACTTTCTAGGACAAAATGTAGATATTTCAGGGTTTTTGTACAGCAGTACTCTTTCAATCACATTGTAAGCAGTTCTCTTCCACATTAGGCTTTTTTGATGTCCTTTGTAAACCTGTGGCCACTCCTCTCTTTCAAGTTGAAATACTCCCACTACTTTTCATGGGTGGTACCCAGACCTCTGAGAGGACCGAAATTAGAGTTCAGCACTTCATTTCTGTCTCATTCTTTGGACTTTTAGCTCGTATTTTGTCTACCAAGCTTTCTCTTCCAGCTGCCTTGTATAAGAAAATTAGTTTCTTACTTGAACATTCATTTAAATTAAAGAAAAAAAAAAGAAAATTAGTTTCTTTTTCCTGATTTTTTCTTAAGGTAAGAGTAACCACTGTAGTTCATTTTCATCCCTGCTGTCCTATGGTTTTTAGACCCTAGATCTCTAGCCACATGTTTTTGGTTTTTTATTTTTTTTACATCACAACATTGTTTATTATGTGAATTTTTTACAGTGCAAACAAAAAATATAGAGATGCAATATATGAATACAGCTAACAGCAGAATGGTGACTTTTTTTTCTTTTCAAGAGGCCATGATTCCCATTTCTAGTAAAATAAAGAGACTGCACATAGGAAGAAAGAGGTTGGTTGTTAGCTCCACAATTTTGCCTAGAAATGTGTATAAGTGCATTTTCCCCCTGCTACTTGCCATACAGTGTAAAAAGAGAATTAAAAGAAAGTTCCCTTTAGATGCTATGTTCTATTTTAGCAGGACCAATATATGGAAAATAGCTAAGTTAAATGTTATTACAAAAATGAAATAGTAATGCGATTCTGGCTAAAGAGGGCAATAAATGAGAAAAATATATATTTAAAGACTCCAAAACAACATACAAACAAAATAAAGGCTGTTACAAAAAAGCTCTAGGTGCATGATAGCATACACATTCTTTTTTCCACGTGTATTTTTATACAATGGAAGTGTCAAAAAATAGGGTCAGCTGTGTTAGAGTAAATTACAGTATTGTATATGCTGCGCTGGGTGGAAACTTTGTATTATAATTATCATAGAGAAACATAGTTTGTATCATATTATGGCAATTTATTCTCAGTAAAAAACCTTTCAGGGTCCTTTTATTTTGGAATATCCTGTAAGCAGTCAAGCCACCAGTACATGATTGTACAATAGTAAAATGTTTTCTTGCATTAAATTGAAGATATCTGTTTAATAAGAAAGAGAGAGAGAAAGAAAGAAAAGAAAAGAAAAATGTAGGAAAGGTACTTAGAGCTGTTAGTTTCTAAGTACACAACACCCTAGACAATTCAAGGCATCTTAATCTCCATCAAGAATAAAAAATAATAATTTTTGTCATGCTGTTAAATCCATTACTAAGGATAAAACTGGTACAAATTGGTCTAATGGATCCAACAAACACTGATGTCCAAACTGGCATATTGGCAACTAATATGACTGATGGTCAGTAGAGGATTTAAAAATCTTCCCTTTCTTCTTCCTTTCCACGGTTCTTGAAGTATTCTGCCGTTCAAAACTACGTTGTTGGGCTTCCTGGTTGGCTTTCTTATGTTCAAACTGATGATGTTTTTCCTCTAATTCTTTGTTTTGCGCTCCCAAATTCTTTTTCATTTGCTTATGATGCTGTTGGAGCTCAGCTCCAGAGTCCTTCAGTTTCTGAGCTTTTTCTTTGACCTTCATCTCAAACACCTGCTCCTCCTCCACCTGCATCTCCGTCATCTCAGCTACAGGCTCCCCTCTTCCTTCTCCCATTTGTGCCAGAGGGTTCTTAGTGAGCCGTCCTTTTTCCTCGTTATTATCAACTCCATTGTAAGTCACGGCAACCAGTTTTCTGCTCCGGTAGCTTGCATAGTGTGCATTATTAGTGACATCTTTCAAGCCCTGCATGCGTGTTCTTATCAACGTATTTCCTAGAATTGTGAAATCACAGTGTTCACTGTTTTCAACTGCTCAGTCAGACATTCTACAAGTGCTGGCTGCTGTTGGCACTGACCCTCACACAAGGTTTGTTTGTTTGTTTTAGTTTGTTTGTTTTTACTTTTCCAAATATATACAAAATAGAGAGTTCAATGAACTGCCCTGTACCTGCTCCCCATCTTCAACAGCCATACTTGTTTCATACATTCATCAGTCTGTCTGGCCTCTTCCTTATTTTTTGTTGGAGTGTTAGAAATAATTTCACTAAACCTCCAAAGTTCCTAAGTTATGCAACTCAACAACAACAACACTAAGAGTAAATTTTCTTATATAGTACAGTGTCATTACCACACCTAAAATAATTACAATACTTCTTTAATATTTAATACCCAGTCCATATTCAGATTGCCCTAAATGTTGTTTATATATAGTTATTTTAGTCAAATTAAAATTCCCACAAAGTCTACTTACTGAATTTGGTTGTTACATTTCTTAAGTTTATTTTATTCTAAAATAATTCCTCTTCCCCTCACTGCCTTTTAAAATTGCATTGACATGTTGAAGAAACTAGTGAGTTATAATAGATAATATACCACATCCTGGATTTGGCTGATTGTTTCCTGTGCTTATTTAACTTGTTACTTTATTTTCTCTTTCGTATACACTGGAAGTCAGAGCTAAAGGCTGATTAGATTCAGGTTCAGTTTTGGGGAGCTGGGGTACAGTGGTTCAGTGTACACAATAATAATATCTAGTGGCCCTGCTTTTGGTGATGCTAGGTTTGATCAGTGGGTTCAGATGGTGAAAATATGATCCCTTGGTAATGAGTTCCCTTCCAGTCTTTTTTTAAAAAAAGATTTTATTTATTTTTAGAGAAAGGGGAAGGGAGGGAGAAAAAGAGGGAAAGAAACATCGATATGAGAAAGAAACTGATCAGTTACCTATTGTATGCACCTCAAACCCTCAACCCAGGCATGTGCCCTGATGGGGATTCAAACTGGCGGCTTTTCATTTTGCGGGACAGTGCCCAAACAACTGAGCCACACTGGTCAGGGCCCCCTGTGTCTTTTGCCTGGTGGCTTCAGCCTTCATGAATGACTATTGCTATTGTCAGTGATGGTGGAAGAGTAAGTGGAAGCTACACTAACCTCCTCCGAGGACCAAACTGGAATTACAACTAAGTTATAGGAAAATCATCCAAAATAACTAACTGAACACTAGCTGGAGAGAAGCCTTATAACCATGCACAGATGGAAGAAGCCACATGACCACAATGTGACTGCTAGGTAGTACACAGGAGGTGCAAGAGGGCTGAGTTGGCTCCCATGGGCAGCAGCTGAAGTTCTAGAGGGATATTTCAGTGCCTGAGGGTTCCTCTTGAGAACTGTGGGTTCTAAACCTCAAGCTGGGCTCCCCAGCCTACAGCACCAGAATCAGATGAGGAACCCAAATGACACACCACTGTGAAAAGCAGCAGGGTCTCTGTCTGCCACAGAGATAGCTTCTTAAAGGGATAACACACAAAATTTCATTTGCAGCCACTTACCCTGGGCTCTGGCAGAGAGAGGGCAGAGTGGACTAGAGACAGGAGAGCAGAGTCTGGGGCTGGTGGCTGTGGGGAGACAACTGAAAGAACAGCTGCCAGGATTTTGTACTGAGTCATTACTCATACTGTAGAGACTGTCATTCTCAGGCAGAGCACTCTCCTCCAAGTGGCCTCAGCCTGAGAGGAAGCAGTAGCCCCACCCATAGGAATTACTCTGCCACACCCTGTGATACTTAAACCCAGCTGCTGAGCAACACAGGTGGAAGGCATGCACTCTTTAAACTCAACAGAAAGCCTGCAGGCAGAGGAGGATCTCTGGGAGCTCTGAGAATTTAGCTACCCTCTCCAAGGCCTGGTGCTGGTAAAAGCCAGCTTTGTTGTGCAGTCTGCTTTATTCTGCTCACAAATAAGCTCAGCAGAGGGAACCACAAACTCTGGATCACTGATAACACCAAACAGGTTGTCCAAGGCCAGTCACAGGCAGGGTTTGACTTAGGTCTTCACCAGAGTCTTGCAGATCTACCTCATACATAGAAACAAAGAGGCAGCCAAAATGGGAAGACAGAGAAAGAGACCCCAAATGAAAGAGCAAGAGAATTCTCCAGAGCAAGAATTAGATGAAACAGAGCAAGTAATTTTTCAGGTGGAAAGTTTAGAGTAATGATTATAAGGATACTCAACAGCATGAAAAAAGACACAGAAACCATAAAAAAGGATCAGTCAGAAATAAAGAATGCAATATATGAAATAAATAGTACATTAGAAGGGATAAACACTAGGTTAGATGAAGAAGAGGATCAAATCAGTGGTTTGGAAGACAAAGTAGAAAATAAATACCCAAGCTGAGCAGCAAAAAAAAAAAAAAAAAGAATTTAAAAAGTGAGGGGAGTTGAAGAAACATCTTGGAGAACATGTAGCATAACAACATCCACATCATGGGAATACCAGAAGGAGAAAGGAATGAGCAAGGAAACAAGAACCTATTTGAAGAAATAATGACCAGAAACTTCCCTAATATAGTGAAGGAAAAAGACACACAAGTCCAGGAAGCTCAGAGAGTCTCAAACAAGTTGGACCCAAAGAGGCCTACACCAAGACACATCATAATTAAAATGGCAAGGCTTAAAGACAAGGCTAAAAGCCACAAGAGAAAAGCAGGTAGTTATATACAAGGAAGCACCAATTAGACTGTCATCCGTTTATACAGAAACATTTCAGGCCAGCAGGGAGTGGTGTGAAATATTCAAGGTGATGAAAAGCAAGGACCTACAATGAAGGCTACATTACCCAGCAAGGCTATCGTGTAAAATTGAAGGAGAAATAAGGGGCTTCCCAGAGAAGAAAAGGCTAAAGGAGTTTAACATCAAACCACTATTGTAACAAATGTGTTAAAGGACTTGCTTGGAGGATGTGCTGGGGGAGGGTGGTGTGCAGGAGGGGAAAACAGAGAAAAATAGTCTGAAAATAAGATGGCACTAATTACATATCTATCAATAATCACCTTAAATGTAAATGGCTTAAATGCTCCAACCAAAAGACATAGAATAGCTGAATGGATAAGAAAATAAGACCCATATGTATGCTACCTCCAAGAGACACATCATAGGTGGAAAAATACACAGGGACTAAAAGTAAAAGATGGGGAAAGATGTTTCATGCAAATGGAAAGAAAAAAGCGAGATAGCAGTACTTACACTGATAAAACACACTTGAAAAGCAAAACTGTAATAAGAGACAAAGAAGGACACTGCATAATGATAAAGGGAGCAATCCAACAAGAGGATATAACCCTAGTAAACGTTTTTGCACCCAACATAAGAGCACCTAAATATGTGAAGCAAATCTTGATGGACATCAAGGAAATGGATCAACAGAAATACAATCATAGTAGATTTTAACACCCCATTGACTTCAATGGATAGACTTCCAGGCAGAAAATCAACAAGGAGATAGTGGCCTTAAATGTCATGCTTTTTTTTTTCTTTGTCTTTTTTCCCCCTTAATTGAATGTCCTGGAATTTCTTCTATATTAATATCTTTTTTTCTTTGGTAGTTACATAGAGAACCCTGTTTTTGGCTGTAACGCTTTATGTACCTATTTGTCCATAGGGGGACATTTGGGTTATTTCCAATCTTTTACTATTACAAATAACACTATAACAAAAAACCTTGTGTAGAAAGTCAATTCCATATAATAGATATTGTTAAATCCTCTTTCAAAAGGAGGATGTCATTTGCCTTTCCACCAGTGCAGTGTAGCAGAGTACCTTGTCCCAACATTCCCAGGAAATGATGTTGTCAGACTTTGTTGTCATTACCAAACTTTTGGGTTTTTGTTAATCTAACACGTAAGAAATGATCATTTTAATATTTATTTCTCTTGTTACCAGTGAGACTGTGACTCCATTTGTAGGTTTAAGGACTACTATTTTTTTATATTTGCTTTTTGGTGGATTGTTTGTTCATGTCTTGTGCCCATTTTCTACTGGATTATTGTTTTATTCATTATTTAGAATTTTAAAATATATATGGGATATAACCGTAATATCTGTATTATTAGTTACACACTTTTCTCGGTTGATCATTTATATTTTAACCTTGCTTTGTTATTTGTGATCCTGGAAAGTTTTTTATTTTATGTAGTCAACTTTATTGGTTGGAAGGGATAAACAGTAGGTTAGATGAAGCAGAGGATCAAATCAGTGATTTGGAAAACAAGGTCAAAAATAAACACCCAAGCTGAACAGCAAAAAAAAAAAAAAAAAGAATTTTAAAAATGAGGGGAGTTGAAGAAATAACTTGGACAACATGCAGCATAACAACATCCACATTATGGGAATACCAAAAGGAAAATTGAGAATGAGCAAGGGAACAAGAACCTATTTGAAGAAATAATGACCAAAAACTTCCCTAGTATGGTGAAGGAAAAAGTCACATTGGTGTTTTCTTTGATGACTTACAGATTTTGAATCATAGTATACCTCCTCACTCTCAGATGGTACTTGTATGAATTTATTTGTTTGTTTTACTTATAGCTCTCTAATACATTTAAGGGGCAGAGCCTTAGGTATTGGACAAGGCGAGGAAACCCACTTTGCTGCATTGTGGCACTGAATGTGGGGGAGGGGTCCGAGAAGGAACAATGCCACTTGCTCAGCTCTCATTCCACTTTCAGTCACTTCCTCTGCTACCCACAAGCGAGTTGTACTCTTCTGGTGCTGATTCCCAGGTGGGTGGGCTTGTGTATGTTCTAGGACCCCATGGTCCCCTCCAACAGACTGTCTTGTGAGATTGGCAGTTTCTCCCACTGCTACAACCCTCATAGATTTCTATAGCCAGAGTTTTTGCAGTTTTATATCCCAATGCTGGACTCCTGGGTTGCAAGGTCTGTCTTGCTCCCCAGGTTTTCCTCCTGGTTTATCTGCGCACGAATGTGGCACTGCCCATTCTGCCAGCCGCTACCTTGCCTGCCTGGTCCACCAGCTGGCTCCTTGCCATGTGTCTTCTCTACCCCTCCTACCAGTCTCGATGAGTGTTTCTGGTTTACCTTCTTTGCTGTCGGACTTCCATACAGTTTGGTTTTCTGGCAGTTCTGGTTGTTTTTTGTTTTTAAATTGGTTTTTATCCTTCTTTTGGTTGTGTGAGGAAACAAAGTGTATCTACCCATGCCTCCATCTTGGCTGGAAGCTGACTTCATTTTTTTAAAACTGCTTTTTTGTCTGAGATTTTCTGCCCTAAAGAATAGAAACAGACCATTGGATACTATTAAATAATTGTGTAATTTAAATGCTCTTTTTTGTATTCTGTGTTTAGTGATAGACTGGACTTTAGGATACTGTGCAACAATAACAATTGGGTCTGACCTTTTAAAAGGAGCCATGAGCCAGAACAGTAACTTGGTCTACTTAAACTAAATCTAGCCTAACCTAAAGTGGCTTTCTGTTTTGACTTCTATTATTATTTACTTGTCTGCTTTATAGTTTCTGTTGTTTAATTTTTAGTTTATGGTTATAATTCTGGTTTTAACTCCTTAGATTAATTTTATCTGTTCTATAATTTGATATAAATGGAATTATATAGTACCACACAGTGACTTAAAATGCATTTTAGAAAAACATGAAATGATGCGTGATTTAGTAATGGACAGGCTAATTTAAGAAATAATTTGATCCATGTTTAATGTTCATTTAAACAATGAATTAATGGCAGATGTTAAATTATAAGAAAGCATGAATAACTTATACCAGTGAAGAAAAAACATAGCAACCATCAACTTTTTCATCTTGGAACACTATCTTATGGAACACTAGGATTCAGTGGTGCGCTGTTTGGATAATGCTAATTTGGAAGTAGATTTTTTCTGAGAGTAAGGTCACTTCCCGTACTTAAGGAAAATATAGGCTCCATGGCTAGGCTGGAAGCCTGCTGAAAACCTGCTTAGCAGCAACAACTTCTTAACCTGTTTTGCCACACTGCTCACAGATCCCAGACTCTACCCTGCTGAGTGGATAAAAGAGGCTTATGAAAAAGGCCAAAAGGGTTGTCAGGTTATGGGCAGTACCTACAAAACTCAGGAAAACAAGATCAGATCGTTTTGCACTTACACTTGGAACACAACTCTGAACCTTTGGTAAGCTCGCCACCCTGTTGGTCAAATGTTTCCTCTGTAAACCTGCTCCTTTATTTGCCTTGCAAACTCCTTGAATTCTGACTTAGTTCATGGCTACAGTTCTAGTACCAACCTGACTGGGTCTTGGCATCTTCCTTAGGGGACATCCAGGGTTTTTGTTATGACTCTTGCCCTTGTATCTCAGATCAGATCTAGGTATATTCATTGGCTCCCATAGAGAATGGATTTCTGTTTTTCTTCACACCAACACATTGTTACTTTAGAATATTAAAGACCAAATATGTGGTAAGAGTTCAACTAAACTACTAGTGTGGTAATGTTTATTTTTGAATCCTTAATGCCAAATACAATTTTTCTTTCTTTTGCTTTTAAATTACTGATTATTCTTCCTTTAAGAAAATTTTGCAAATTCTTTAGATAGATCATGGTCTCCCCCAAATTCAACCATTGCAAATGTTAGAATATATGTGCCAGATTGATAGGCCAAAGGATACATGCTTTTATGTTGGTGGTGGTTGTGGTGGGCTTTATCTTGCTAAAGATGTTTCATTGGGTCCAGATGTTTATAATTGTTACCCAAGAAGTACTAAGGACACCAAAGACTAGTCATATTGCCTATTCAGAGCTTACTTTTATTTTTTACTTTTTAAAAATTATTTTATTGTTGTTCAAGTACAGTTGTCTGCGTTTACTCTCCACCACTTCGCCACCACCCCAGCCAAACCCACCTCCCTCCCTTGCTTCCACCCCACCTTGGTTTTGTCCATTTGTTTTTTATAGTTGTTCCTGAAAATCCTTTCCTCCTTTCCCCCCATTAACCCTTCCCACCTCCCCTCTGGTTACTGTTAGATTGTTCTTAATTTCAATGTCTCTGTTTATATTTTGCTTGCTTTTTTCTTTTGTTGATTAGGTTCCAGTTAAAGGTGAAATCATGGTATTTGTCCCTAAGCACCTGGCTTATTTCACTTACCATAATGCTCTCCAGTTCCATCCGTGCTGTCACAAAGGGTATAAGCTCATTCTTTCTCTCTTCTGTGTAGTATTCCATTGTGTAAATATACCACAGTTCTTTGATCCATTCGTTTACTGGTGGGCACTTAGGTTGCTTCCAGCACTTAGCTATTGTAAATTGTGCTGCTATGAACACTGGGGTGCATAGGTTCTTTTGGATTGGTGTTTCAGGGCTCTTAGAATATAATCCCAGCACAGGAATTGCCAGGTCTAAAAGCAGTTCCATTTTTAGTTTTCTGAAGAAATTCCATACTGTTTTCCACAGTGGGTGCCCCAGTCTGCATTCCTACCAACAGTACACTAGGGTTTCCTTTTCTCCACAACACCACCAGCACTTGTTTGTTGCTTTGTTTATGACGTCCATTCTGACCAGTGTGGAGAGGTATGTCATTGTGGTTTTAATTTGCATCTCTCTGATGGCTAGTGATGCTGAGCATCTTTTCATATGTCTCCGAGCCTTCTGTTTGTCTTTCTTGGAGAAGTGTCTGTTCAGGTCCTTTGCCCATTTGTTAATGGAGTTGTTCGTCTTCCTGGAGTGGAGTCCTGTGAGTTCTTTGTATATTTTGGAGATCAAACCCTTGTCCAAGATATCATTGGAAAATATATTTTCCCATACAGTTGGTTCCCTTTTCATTTTGCTGATGCTTTCTTTAGCTGTGCAGAAGCTTTTTATTTTGATGAGGTCCCCTTTGTTTATTCTTTCATGTCCCTTGCTGTAGGGGACATATTGATGAAAATATTGCTGCATGAAATATCTGAGATTTTCCTGCATACGTTCTCCTCTAGGACTTTTATGGTGTCGTGACTTATATTTAAGTCTTTTATCTACCTTGAATTTATTTTTGTGTATGGTGTAAGTTGGTGATTGAGTTTCATTTGTTTGCATGTAGCTGTCCAGATCTCTCAGTACCATTTGCTGATGAGGCTATTTTTACTCCATTTTATGCTTTTGCTCCCTTTGTCAAATATTAATTGACCAGAGAGACTTGGGTTCATTTCTGGGCTGTCTACTCTGTTCCATTCATATCTACGTCTTTTCCTGTCAGAGCTTACTTTTAAAACTGGTGTATTGATAAGAAACAAAAATTACCCATATTGATGTGTGTGTGTATGTGTGTGTGTGTGTCAGATTTACACAGGAACTGACTGAAAGAGTTCCCAGTGGCCAAAGCTGGGAAAATTAAGAAACAAAATAAAGTAATATTAGATTATAACCCAGAGTATAGAATAAATCAGGGTGTCAAGCTCATTTTCACCGGGGGCCACATCAGCCTCACAGTTGCCTAAAAAGGGCTAGATGTAATTTTAGGACTGTATAAATGTAACTACTCCTTAACAGTCAAGGTGTTGAAATTACATTTGGCCCTTTGAAGGCAATAGTGAAGCTGATGTCACCCCCAGTGAAAATGAGTTTGACACCCCTGGAATAAATATTCATGAGTCTATACTGATATAAATAAATGATTAAATAAATTAATTATTGGAAGAGAAGAGACAAATCTCCCATGCATAAGAATTAGAAATTAACTTTTGTAGATACTTTACCCTCAAGGAAGGGGAGCATAACTCCATACTTCTTAAGTATGGGTTGCTCATACTGACTTCCTTCTAAGGGGGCAGTATGGAAAGGATGGTGGGGAGAGAGTATAACTTTGCAGTGAAGAAATCTGACATACTATTTCAACCAAGTGTTTAAGATCAATATCAACAGTCATAAGTCTTTTTGATAGAATGTACCCTTAATGTGATATGATGAAAACAGCACTTCACTTCTGTGGTTTCCTCCCAATAACCTATAACCCACATTTTGTAATGAGAAAAATGGACAGATTCTGAAAGTGGGGTATCCTACAAAATACCTGACCGGTACTGCTCAGAACTGTCAAGGTCATCAAAAACAGGAAAGCTTGAGAAATTGCCCCAGCCCGGAGGCGCCTAGAGATGTGATGACTAAATGCACGGTGGCATCCTGTGTGGGATCCTGGAATGGAAGAAGGGCATTAGGTAAGTGCTATAGAAATCCAAAGTGTGGACTCTGGTTAATAATAATAACGGTGATTCATTAATTGTAGAAAATGTACCATACTATGTAAGATGTTAATAATAGGGGAATGTAGGTGAGGGAGTATAGAAGAACTCTACTATCCTTTTAATTTTTCTATAAAACATTATTAAAAAGTATATTAAAAATAGATTAGAGGGAAAAATAGCATGGACAGTATGACCCTATATGAACAACTACTACCTAAGTATCTTATGGTCAAAATAAAGAGATTTATTTGAAGGAAAGTTTCTCAGGATTTTTATTGGGAGTGCACTGAATGTACAGGTAAATTTGTGGAAAGCTCATATAGTTTTATTGAATCTTTCTACACATAAGCAAGGTACCACTTTCTTTTTAATATCTTTGTGTTCCTTACATCTTTCAATAAAGATTTATCATTGTCAAAACAAAGAAATTAAGTTTAAAATGTTTATCAGTGCATTAAAACAAAGAACAGTAGTAATGCTACTATAAAAGTAGGAACTCAGATGAGACTCTACTGTTGAATGAATTAATTGTTGGCATTTGTATCTTGATCCTTCTCTGAAGTTATCTTGAAGAAAAAAAGATCCTAACTTCTTATGGCATGCATTCCATATGCACTGTGTGACTCACTACAGAATTTTGTCTAGTGAAACAATTTTTAATTCTTCAAAAGGTCACTGTAATAATTTCCAAATTAGATTAATCTAGTCAGTCAAGTAGTATTTTGTGAAAATAATACTAATGCTTACATAACATCTTTTATGTATCAAGCACTTTCATATATTAATTCATGTAGTCCTTTTAACAAACCTAAGATGTGGGAGGGTAGTATAATTCTTCATCTGTTTTACAGAGGAGGAATCTGACACCACAGAGTTTAAATGACTTCCCTAAGGTGAGACAGCAAGTCTGGAGGAAAACTAGGATTCAAGACAGATAGATACTCTGGCTTTGTGATCCATGCTCTACGACCCATTATGTTATATGGCTTCTTGTATGATATATGTCCTATGTTATTCAGCTTCTTATGAAGAAGAAGGTGAAGATAGTGTCATTGTAAAGCCATGCAACACAATAGCTTTCATTTGTAGTCATTATAACTATCACTCTTAAGTTAGTAAATGATATTGGATTTAATAAATAGATATTTACAACTACTGATGATACATGATCTATATAAAGATAATTGGGATTGGGGACAAAGCTATATTCTGTGAACTCTAAATTTTCTCTTTGGATTTAACCAGACCATCTGAGAACTGCACACATAGAATACATTGTTAAGGCCCTTCATAAAATTGCCTCTGCCCTACAGCGCTTGGCATTAGCATTGAGTCTGCATTGAGAGGCATTGTATAACTGTGACGACTCATGAGAGGACAGATGGTAGTAAGATTTTTTATGTTTCTGGAAAGAGGGCATGGGTTTTAACAGATTAAGGAAAGCTGCTCTAGAAAATGGCTCATTCGCATTTCTCAGTTTCCGGTATTGTTTGCGTTAGTGTCATCCTTTTGCATCTCTCTGTCTTCCACATAGCATCACACACATTGTTCCTTCCTTCTTTCTTTTTTTGACTAATTTGTAGTTTAAAACCAATAAGTTATTGTTTTTTTCCAGAAAAAGGCAATTATAGTATTAATTTGGTTCTTTTAAAAACGATATGTACACACTGGAAGTTCTGATTTACTCCCTGTATTTGTGCTGAGAGAGTTGAAAACTTGTGTTTAGTACCACTCTCAAAATGCAGTCTGTTTGATGACATGCTCTGCGTCCCATTGCCTTTTCAGGATAATTGTAGGGTACATTCTGCCTTAGGGGTCTGGCTACAAAGGCTCACATTCTCTTCTAATGCAGCTGTTTCCAAACTTTTCTTTTAATCTCAAGACCCTTTTATACTCTGAAAAATTCAGTCTTCAGTGATCTGTTGCAATGACTGAAGTATACAGAGAAATTCCAACTTCACACAGCTGTGTAATTGGAAAAGACGAGAGTATCTTTAATAGCCTTTCAGATAATTATAAATATTCTTCTTTGATACTGTACCCACACTGGATAAGTGGTAATTTCTTAAATGCTAGTTGCAAAGTAGAATATAGAAGCAGATTATGAAACTCTTCAGAACTCTGTTACATTGAAATCAATTGGTCTGCCCTGAACTTTGGAATAACTTCCACCCGTGCATAGTTTTATAACATCATGCATTGGTCATTGGAAATTATGACTTCTCTGAATTATGCGGATCTTCCAGATATTGACACATTCATTACATAATATCCCAAAAGTCACATGAATTAACTTTACACCAATTTCATCAGAAAAGTACTTAAGTATTGGGAAACTGTCAAGTCATGGTGGCTAATATAAGTTTTCCAAAATTCTAATTTTTGCTTGAAAACTTGCATTTTATTATCAACAACAAATACTATGAGGTGTATCCTTGAAGTAACATGCTCACTTCTTTCATTTTCAATAAAATGTCTGTCAGATAAACAACTCTTCATAATAATAGATTGGTAGCTATTTTATATAAAAACCATTCTAAGGAAAAACTGGTTAGTTCAGCTTACAACTCAGTAAGTGATTTCCTTGGTGCAAGCATTGTGCTTAAGTATGCAGCAGGTTTTTTCTGCATACTTCCCAGTTCATCACACAGATATTAAAAAGTCATGTGTTCCACAGTCCCCATTTATTGCAACTAATGATTGTTAATGCTACCTTAGCATTTTATTAAGTTGAAACTGCCCCCTCCCTTCTTAAAACCTGTTGTTTGGTGGTGAAGACAATGACTGCTAGTAACAGTTTGGTGGCACTGCCTTGAATTGAGCCAAGGCACCAAGTATTTTACTGATCATTGCTTTTATACCATCAGTTCAAATGTTAGAATGGTAAAACAACCAAAAAAAGTCTTATGAATATTATTTTGATTCTTCAAACCCCCTGTAAGGATCGTGGAGACTCCAAGGAGTTCATAGACTACACTTTAGAAACTGCTATTCAAATGGATTCTTTTTTTTAATATCTATGGTATAATATATTCAATATTTGAAAGAAAACTAATAATGTAATAATTTTTCTATCTAAGTAGGCTATTTGAGAGTATTTTTTAATATATTTTATTGATTATGCTATTACAGTTGTCCCATTTCCCCTCTTCACTCTCCTCCACCCTGCACACCCTCTCCCACCCACATTCCCCCCCTTTAGTTCATGTCCATGTGTCATAAGTTCTTTAGCTTCTACATTTCCTATACTGTTCTTGCCCTCCCCCTGTCTATTTTCTTCCTACCATCTATGCTACTTATTCTTCATACCTTTTCCCCCTCTGTCCTCCTCCTACTCCCCTGTTGCTAACCCTCCATGTGATCTCCATTTCTGTGGTTCTGTTCCTATTCTAGTTGTTTGCTTAGTTTCTTTTGGTTTTGTTTTAGGTGTGGTTGTTAATAATTGTGAGTTTGCTGTCATTTTACTATACATTTTTTTAAATCTTCTTTTCTTAGGTAAGTCCCTTTAACATTTCATAAAATAAGGGCTTGGTGACGATGAACTCCTTTAACTTGACCTTATCTGAGAAGCACTTGATCTGCCCTTCCATTCGAAATGAAAGCTTTGCTGGATAGAGCAATCTGGGATGTAGGTTCTTGCCTTTCATGACTTGGAATACTTCTTTCCAGCCCTTCTTGCCTGCAAGGTCTCTTTTGAGAAATCAGCTGACAGTCTGATGGGAACTCCTTTGTAGGTGACTATCTCCTTATCTCTTGCTGCTTCTAGGATTCTCTCCTTCATTTTTACCTTGGCTAATGTAATTATGATGTGCCTTGGTGTGTTCCTCCTTGGGTCCAACTTCTTTGGGACTCTCTGAGCTTTCAGGACTTCCTGAAAATCTATTTTTCTTGCCAGATTGGGGAAGTTCTCCTTTATCATTTGTTCAAATAACTTTTCCACTTGTTGTTTTTTCTCTTCCCCTTCTGGTACCCCTATAATTTGGATGTTGGAACATTTAAAGATTTCCTGGAGGTTCCTAAGCCTCTCCTCATTTTTTTGAATTCTTGTTTCTTCATTCTTTCCTGTTTGATTGTTTCTTTCTTCCTTCTGGTCCACTCTATTGTTCTGAGTCCCAGTTTTCTTCCCATCACCGTTGGCTCCCTGTGCATTTTCCTTTATTTCTCTTACTGTAGCCTGCATTTGTTCATCTAATTTGCGACCAAAGTCATCCAATTCTGTGAGCTTCCTGATCACCAGTGTTTTGAACTGTGCATCTGATAGGTTTGCTATCTCTTGGTAGCTTAAAATGGGTTCTGGGGCTTTGATTTGTTCTTCTGTTTGAGCCATCTCTCTTTTTTTCTTTTTTGGTTTGGTCGCACCTGTTACAGTAGGGGGTGGAGCCTTAGGTATTCACCAGGGCAGGGCACCCCAGTTGCTAGGTTGTGATGTTGTATGTGGGGGCAGGGTCCAGAGGGAACAATGGCGGTTGCTCCACTCTCTGTGGGACCTCAGTCCCTTCTGCTGCTTCCCCCAAGCAAACTGGGCCCCTCTGGCGCCAATTCCCATGTGAGTGGGCTTGTGCACGCCGTGGGACCCTCCAAGGATCTCTCCCGTGAGGTTAAGTGTCTCTCTGTCCACCTCAACTCCCACAGGTGTCTGCACTCAGTGTCCCAAGGTTCCATTTCCCAGTGCTGGGATCCTGGGTTGTGTGCACTGCCTTGCTTTACAATTGCCGCCTCACTGGGTCTGCTGGATGCCACCCCTCTGCCGGGGCCTGCCAGCTGCTGCAAGTGCACTCAGGGTCCACCCATTGCGGTCTTGCATGCCTTGGATACCTTATGCACCCCTGATGCCTTACGCACCCGGTCCCAACTTCTCTGCTCTCCCCACCACAACCAGTGCCTGGCTGCTCATCTCCGCCCCTCCTACCGGTCTGGATGCACGGGTCTATTTCAACTTCTTGGTTGTCTGACTTCCATTCAGATCAATTTTCTGTCAGTTCTGGATGTTATTCTGTTTCTAAATTGTTGTTGTTCCTATCTTGGTTGTACATGGAGGTACGGCGCGTCCACGTATGCCTCCATCTTGGCCAGAAGTTCCTAAGTGAGAGTGCTGTGTTGAATTTTAGAAAAATCTAGAAAAGAAGTACCTCCAGTTTCTACTACTATTAACACATATGTATTTTTCTTTAAAATATAATTAAAAACTAAAATGATTACTTACATGCTATAAAGTCACATAATACAGGAAGGTATATATAATGAAATGTCTACCTTTCTTATGCCCCCCCCAAAAGTTTCTCATGGCTTCCTGTGAAGGAGTTCATATTTTTCACTGTTTTTATGGTATGAAAAGTATAATAAACTCCAAGATACCTTTAGAATAATTTCATTTTTACTTAGATCAGAGGCATCCTTTAATAACATTTGGTCTTTTTTTTTAATCTAGAAAAAACATGTGTATCACACATATAAAAGAATTTTTGTTTCTTTTGTCAGCACTGGGGAGTTCTAACTTTTTGAAGAGTTAGCAAGAGTTTATCTCAGCAAGCTCTAGGATTTAATAACTTTAACAAACAACAACAATGTATTGATGCAAACCACTTTATACCAGAATATAAGTGTTTTAAATACAATGGCTAACGGTCCAAGTTTGAAGCATGGAAAGAAGATCAGTGTGGCCAGATGTTACGAACAAGGGGAATGAAGAGATGAGTGAGAGAGACTGGCCAGGCCCAGTTCTTGGCAGCCATGGGAAGGAGTTTGGATTGTATCCTAGGTGTAATGGAAACCCGCTGGAGGGTGGTGATATCTGAGTTACATATTTAAATGGTCATTCTGGCTTCTTTGGGGAAGGTGGGCTTTAGGATATGAAGAGACAAGGCGGGGATCAGTTAGGCAGTTACAGTAGTTCAATTTAAAAGATGATGTTATGTTAGACTAGGATTATTGATAGCAGTGGAAATGGTGCAACTCATATTCAGAAATACTTTGGAGGTAAATTGTCAGAGTTTGGTTTGAACCGTATGTAGGATATGAGAAAAGAGGGGAATTAATGATTGATGTATGAGCTGGGTGACTGAAGTGGGGTAGATTTTTAAATTGTCATCACTAAGGAGGTGTAGGAACAAAAGCCAGGGTGGATCTTCACTGTAAATATTGAAGTTAATAATGACAGTGGGTGTAGTGGTAGAAATGAAATGGTGATCCAGGTACTGAAGTTATTAGTAAGTGAGGAAGAAGTGACTGAATAGACAAAATAATTGCTAAAAGGAGGGATAAGAGATGGCAGAATTCAGTAACATGCATTTTAAAGTAGCTGGAGTTTATGAAAGATGCAGTTTAAAATCCACCAAAATACAGTACATCGTTTCCAAGTCCAGTCAATATGGAGGTTGTCTAAGTTGGTAGCTGAGATGAAGAAATGTGCCTTCATTTGAAAAATATTTAGATTACACTTGACCAGACTTGGTGACATTTTGGGACTAATGTAGAGAATGCAGTTATAAGGCCCACCTATGTTGGGGAAGATGATTGGAACAGTTGACTTTTGGGGGTGTATATGATTGTCAAGTGGAGATGCCTGTAGGAAGTCGGATACAAGAATCTGGGGGTGAAAG
Organism: Tonatia bakeri; assembly: GCA_004024845.1. Classification (NCBI taxonomy): domain Eukaryota; kingdom Metazoa; phylum Chordata; class Mammalia; order Chiroptera; family Phyllostomidae; genus Tonatia; species Tonatia bakeri. The sequence goes on along the minus strand of PVIA01007157.1, from coordinate 21,997 downwards.
ATAGAGAGGGAGGGAGGGAGAGAGAGGGAGAACTTCATTACATTTTCCAAGTTAAAGTAACTGACTTCTGTCTGGTTCAACATAGTAGTTTACGTTCACACATTTTCTCCCTTGCACTTAAGACTTCAGTAAAATGAAATAAAGGAATACACCTGGAAGTAAACTCTAACAACAAAGAGAAAGGGAGGACTTATAATTGGAGAACGATCTAAAAAGAAAGCTGGAGAAGTTTGCTATTTAGTAAACAGATTGGAAGGAACATTAAAATAATTTGCAAAAAAGGGGGGGTTATGGTAGGATTAGGAGTGACCTTCCAACTAAACCCCCAAAGTGTCTCCATGCTCATCTTTGGCTTCCGTGGGGTATGGGAGTGAGAAACAGATTTGAAGACCTGTCTATAGAACAGCTGCATGACTTGCTACCCTACCCCCTCCCTCATTCTTCAGAAAAAGTTCTACCTAATCTGGGGGCGGGGAGTGGGGAATGGAGAGATTCTCTCTAGAGAAATTGAAGGAATTAACTGGGAAGGACTAGAGCCATTTGTGTGTTGTTGGTACTAAGGAGTCAAAGGCTCCCTAGTCAGGTATTGCAGAGGAGGGACGTGTGTCCAGTCATGCACACACCTTTTTCCAGGAAAACACAGTACCTGGAAAGAAAAACAAAGTAAAATATTGTGGAGGAAATCTCTAAGAGATAAATCTTTAAGAAAACTGTTATATTTTAGAGAAATTTGAGAAAACATATCTATATTATGAAAAACAGCAGAATGCATTTATAAATTTAAAACTTGGTGGTAAAAATGATCAAAAGGGACTGAAAATAACTTTGGAATGTAATAGAATATAGAGCAAACAAGTAGATGGAAAATATATCAGAAAAAATCAGTATTGCAGAAAGGAATAAAAATAGGAGGAAAGAAATTATCAAAGAAAAAAAGTAGAAGAAAAATTTCCAAAGCTGAGAAGGAAACCAAGACTCTACAAAATGCTGAGAAAGATTAATGAAAAAAGACCTACATCTAGACACATCCTCATAAAATTTTACAGCTGCCTTGTTAAAAAATATTCTAAAAGATTTTAGAAAGAATCACAGAGATCATGTGCAAAGAATAAGAATCAAATTGTCATGAGGGATTAATATCCAAAATTTATAAAGAACTCAGACAACACCAAAAAAAACAAACAACCCAATTAAAAAGTGGGCAGAAAACCTGAATAGATACTTCTCCAAAGAAGACATACAGATGACCAGTAACAGAATGGAAAGTTCCTCAACGTCACTAAGCATTAGAGAAATGCAAATTAAAACCACAATGACATACCACATCACACCTGTCAGAATGGCTGTCATCAATAAAGCACAAACCACATGTGTTGGCGAAGATGTGTAGTAAAGGGGACCAAACCCTAGTGCACTGTTGGTGGAAATGCCGATTAGAGCAGCCATTGTAGAAAACAATGTGGAAGTTACTCAAAAAATTAAAAACGGAATTGCCTTATGATCCAGCAATTCCACTTCTGGAAATATATCCAAAGAAACCCAAAACACTGATTCAAAAAAAATATATGCACCCCTATGTTCATTGCAGGGGTATTTACAATGGCCATGAAATGGAAGCAACCCAGATACCCATCAATAGATGAGTGTATAAAAAAAGCTATGATACATTTTACACAATGGACTCAGCTGTATAAAAGAATAAAATCTTAGCTTTTATGACAGCATGAATGGACCTACAGGGTATTATGCTAAGTGAAATAAGTCAGACAGAGAAAGAAAAATACCGTATGATTTCACTTCTATGTGAAATCTGTAACAAACAAAATAGAAACAGATACAGAAAACAGACTGATGGTTGACAGATGAGGAGAGGGGTTGGGGTATTGGCTAAAAAGGGAGACGGGATGAAGATGTACAAACTGGTAGTTACAGAAGAGTCCAGAGTTGTAAATTACAGCGTAGTTAATATAGGCAATAATATCATAATAGCTATGTTTGGGGCCAAGTTGGTACTTGAAAAAGAATAATATTGAGGGGGTTCACTCTGTAAAGTACTTTATAGTCTAACCACCATGCTGTACCTCTGAAGCTGGTACAGAATAATATTGAATGTAAACTGTAATTGGAAAATAAAATTTAAAAAAAAAAACAGGTCCTAAACTAAGGCAATAACAGTAGAGAAATAATAAGGTGATTAAAAACTGTAAAACACAGTGACTGCTTAGCTATGTGAGGTGGAGTAAGAAAAGAAAAAAAGAATCAGTGCCATCAGACTTCTTTCTTATCAGTGTTGCTGGGCCTGTGTATTAAGTGGTCAATTGGAAAATTACTTTGACCTGACAAGTTATTGATCAAGAATGTGAATGTAAAATAAAAACATGTTTAGACAGCAGGCCTTATTTTAAAGGTGTAATTGATAATCATTCAAACAAGATAGAGCAGAAGGCCAAAAAAGACAAAAACATGGATTGAAGGGATAGCTTTAACCAGGAGTTGAGTGGAAGACAGTTATACTGTAGTAACTATACAGGAGGCTGTTGTCTGTTGCTATATGTAAGGGTCAGTCAGCTGTGGCCATAGAGGAGACATAGAAGAGGCTCAGAATACAAAGTTCATTAAACTCAGAGGTCTCAGGGCAGGATGTGGGGCCATGTCATACAGGGTCACAAGGAAAGTACCAGGTTTTGGTCAAGTAGCGGAAGATAGGAGCCAAGAGGAAAGTCTAGGCTGAAGCCTTCAATGGGATTTCCACAGGAAAGGTAAGGCAGGCATAGCGAACAGTTTAGAACTATCTAGTTTGAATAATTCCCATGGGCTTTGGGCCTATAGAGGTGTCTCTAGTTGACTTGTGTCTGGTCCTGGCATGATTAAGGCAGAGGAATATGACCTCCTGGGGTGTATGGGCTGATAGAGGAGGTATGGATCTGGATTAATCACTTTGCTGCCAGCTGTGCCCTTTCCTAGCTCCAGAAATTGGCTAACCCTGGGAGGAGTAGTTTTGCCCCATCCAGAAAGGTTTTTCCAAGATAACAAAACATAATATACACAACATTAAAACTGTAAATAATAGAGAGGCCTTGGACACAACTAGTCTGACTGAAACAGTAAGTGAGATCTGAGAAGAAAATGTGTTCCATAGGATATCAAGCCTATAACTGAGAAGGAGAGCAGGTTTTCAAGATTTGCTATAAGCTTATCTGTGGTCCACAAGAAAAAAAATTCCAAGAATTATTAGTCCATGAATATGGAATTAAATATGGCACTGATTTGCTATTAGGAAAATTTCATATATGCAAAGAAGTGGAGACAATAGCATAATGAATTCATATACACCCATCACTGGGTTCCACAATTTTTGAGGTATGCCGCAGTTGTTTCATTTATCCCCCTTTTTTCCTCCTTCTTCTTTCCACAGAAGTACTTAAAAACAAATTAGATAGTAAATATACTTTTATCCCTACATTCTTCAATATCAATCTCTAAAGAAAATAGAACATTTACTTCTTTTAAAGTCATCACCAAGGATTTTTTTAAAGTTGATTTTAGAGAGAGGAAGGGAGAGAGAGAGAAACATCCATGTGAGAAAGAAACATCCATCAGTTGCCTCCTGTACGTGCCCCAACCAGGGCCTGAGACAGCAAGCTTTTGGTGTACAGGGTGGACACTCTAACCAACTGAGCCACCCAGCCAGGGCAGACATTTACATTTTTAATCACAATGCCATTAATGACACCTAACAAAATTAACAATAATTTTTTGGCATAATCTAACATTCAGTTTATGATCAGGTTTTTCTAGATGTCTCCAAAATGTGTTTTTATAGTTGCTTTATTTAAATTGATCCAAATTAGGTCCTTGTATTGTATCTGGTGTTTGTGTCTTTTATTCTTCCTTTAATCCAGAATGACCCCCATTTTTTTCCTCATGCACTTTGGTATGTTGAAGAAACAGTATCAGTTTTCCTTCAGGATTATTTCACATTAAGGATTTGACATCCCTCTGTATTTCTAGCAATTTTGAAGCTAATTATAAAGACTTAATTAAGGTTTAATATTTTTTGGCAAGAAGACCTCATAAGTAATGCTGTATGAAATGTAGTATGGTTTTCAATATTTTGTGGAGTTCAAGGAAAAGTTCATGTTATATTGAAATTAGAAATATTTTCCTCTGGTAATGACATTGGACAAGGAAATCCTATTATACATCTGTTCTGCAGATAACAATATTCACAGGATGATGTTAAGATAACTGCTGTTTACTGGTTCCAACTTTTAGAATTAACATAGTAAGTCAAGAAGATTTCATTGTGTAAAGGCAACAGAATGTAGTTCGTTATCAAGTTTGTCAATGTAAAAGTTAGGAAAAGTTGATGGTAAAGGAAAGAAGTGGGAAAGATGCCACTATCTTTATCTGCTGTGAGAATTAAGAGGAGTGGAATAAAAATTAGAAGTTTATTTAAGATTATAAAGGAAACAAATTATAATATTAGGGTAATATGATTATTAGAAATATGATTATTAGAAATATGGGTTAGTATAAATGAACTTAATCTTCATTTTTTTCATTTAAGAGAATGTGTAATATATAAAAAATGTTTTTACTGCTACTTGTAAATCAGTTATTTTTATTTAAATTCTTATAGAGGTGAGGTAATCACCAGAGAAACTTAAGAACAGACTTTTAAAGTAGCTGGGTGTGTGTGGGGAGTAGAATTGGGGGTGGGAGGAATGGAAAGGAATTTTGCTTTTCATTATAAGTTCTTCTAGACTGTTTGTTGTTTCACCATGCACATTCATTTAAGAAAATAGTAACTTTCACCCCATACTCCAAATTTCTACACTAAAATGTGGTTTCATTGAGTAAATTCTATTTAATACTTTAACACATTCTTGGTTTTCAAGTGTATGATGACAACAGGTCAGATATACAGACAGCAAGCTTTTGGTGTACAGGGTGGACGCTCTGCCCTATACACCAAAGAATTGAGCATAGATCAGAAAAACTGTTTGTGTTTAGTGTTTGTAAATCAAAAGCATGATAGTACTGGATTCTGGATTGGTGAAAGAAAATAGTATCGGAAAGCTGTGCACTGAAAGGATTTGAAATGGTTGCCTTTTTAATTATTACCATTTGTTTCCCGATTTTTGGCCTTTCTGGCTGTCGTGTGCAGAGTCAGTTTCTTTAAAATTTTTTGTATAATTAGTATTTAAATTTTGATACAGTGCCACAAAGTGAAATAGAACCACTCTGGGTTGTGTCACCTACCACCAGAAAAGCCTGTGGCTCCCAATGCCAGAGTCTTATGAAAAGGAAAGGAACTATTTACTTAAAAGTTAGACAGATTTAGAACAATGGCAGAATTCTGCCATTAACTCCCACTCCCTTAAAAACAAAAGAAGCACCCACAAACACACACAGCCCTGCCTCCCCTTGCCAAACCAGCCAGTCAGAGGTACCGTCTCTCAGGAAAAGAAATAGAAGCCTGTAACTTAGCTAGGCAGATATCCGTTTTCATGTTCTGGCTTCTCCCAGTCATCCACGCTAGGCTAGGCTCTTGCTCTTATCCGAAACCACATGGCCTCTCCTCTTGGTGGGCTGGTGAGGGTCCTGTTGCATCGTTTCAAACCACATGGCCAAGGCAGCATGGCTGCCCTGTGCTTGGGTTTAAATCCGGGGGCGGATCTTTCTCTGTAACCCCATCTCCCAATTTCTCCCACAAAGGGTTACAACTGCCAGTACTCGAGTCTCTTCTGCCTTTCTTGGCTGCCATTGTTAGTCCGGGCAGGTGTGGCAGGTGTGGCCTGTGAGGTAGGAGAACCTCCTCCAAGCCTCTCCTGTAGTGGGGGGACTGTGGGGGACTGCAGGGTGCTACCTCCAGGCTGCATCACAGGTCAGAGTCACCCTCATCTCCCTGGCTCCAGAGGAAGAAGGCACAGGGCAGCAGGCACAGTTATTAACATTACTAAAATTAACATAAACATTAATGCTAATTAACATTAGCATTACTAAAACACTGGCCAAGTTCTCTAGACACACAAAGTAACTCTCAATGGCCCTGCTCCACTTCCCCGCCAAGCCTAGTCAGTGGAGGTTTTCGGGACCTCTAGCTCAGCACCCTGTTAATCATGAAAAGAAAGGAGCGTGCCAAGAATAAACTATCTAGTCAGCTAAAGAAAAGCTCTCCAACAATGACAAACTTCAGGACAACGGTGAGATGCTTCCCAGAAAAGTTTTATCAACTGACTCAAAAACTATGGGTGGTTAGCAGCTCTCCACAGAAATTGATCTGTTGTACATAATGAATATGAACAACTGAAGAATTTACAGAAATTTCAAGAGGTTACTCCTGCCCCCAACAGGATAGCCCCCACACATCATTGTGAGATCAGCTTTCATAGTTTACCAAGCTTGAAAGAATACAGAATTAGAAGAGTGCTTCAGGCAGGAATTGGAGTGTCAAATCAGCATCGCCTAGGAAGAGCCTTTTGTGAGTATTTCTTTGAACATAATGCTAATTAAACAGGGAAGATAGATGAAAATTTTGTAATGGTTCCATAGAAAAATATGATCTAGCAAGCATTCACTCATGCTTACTGGTTTTAATGCAGTGTATTGAGATTTAAATTATAAATGTTTTTGACCTAAGTTTATTAAATGCACAAAACTCTGAAAGAGATTTTTAAAAAATATAATGAAATCTCCTGTAATGAGCTCTGGAGTCTCTTTTAGCTCTTCCAGCTGTTGAACTCAGTTGTTTATTTTTTCATCTCTGTTTACTGATTTTCACTCACTATAGAATCTGACAGAAGAATATATTATGTACATTTGTATAAATATATTCTAAGTGTTATTAGAATTATTATTAGAGAAGTCGGCATGAAATCAGACTGAATCGTAATCTTAGCTCTAATCCTAGATTATATTACATGGGGCAAATCATTTCACTTACCTGGGCCTGTTTCCTCTTTTGTGAACAAAGGAGTCATATTTGATCATTTAACCCATGACTTTGTCACACAATCTAAATCATAAAAGTTCAGGCATATTGGAAAAAAGATCAAGGACAACCTAGTTATTCTCAGCTCTGGTCATGTTCCTTAAAATAAAAATATTTGGAAAACACGTGACATCATGACATGGTTTTTCCTTCTCCTTAAGTTTGTACAATGTAGGAATTCATAAATTTCATCTAATTTTTCAAACTTTTAATCTGGAAAAGAAGAAAAACTTCACCTTATACTCAGTGGCCTTTAAAATTATAATTTAGTCCTGGCTGGTGTGGCTCAGTGGATGAGTGCCAGTCTGCAAACCGAAAGATCATTGGTTCAGTACCCAGCTGGGGCACGTGCCTGGGTTGAGGGCCAGGTTCCCTATTGGGGCGTGCAAGAGATAACCAATCTATGTTTCTCTCGCACATTAATGGTTTTCCCCCTCTCTTTCTCCCCTAAAATAAAATCTTTTTAAAAATAAAATAAAAGTATAATTTAGCCTTTAAAAGTATAATGTTCTTGCCCTGGCCAAGTGAGTGAGTTAATTGGAACATCGTCCCCTACACTAAAAAGTTGTGTGTTTGATTCCTGGTCAGGGCACATACCTAGGTTGCAAGTTCAGTCCCTGGTTGGGGCACATGCAGGAGGCAACCAGCCAATGTTTCTCTCTCACATCTCTCTCTTTCTCTTAAATCAATTTTTTTTAAAAGTATGATGTTCACAAAAGAGAATCCAGACAACTCTATCCCAGTTGTTATTGCTACTAAACAACCTACCCCAAAACATAGTGTTTTAAGACAATAATAATCATTTAATTAGCTCCTAAGCCTGCATTTTGGGCATGGTTCTTTGGGGTGGCCCTTTTCTCTACATAATGTCAGCTAGGAAAGCTTGAAGGCTGGGGCTAATTAAACATTTCTTCAGCTCTCCCTTTTATGGCAAGCCTTTTCAAAAAAGTTTTCTGTGGTCACTATCTCTAATTCTTTTCTGCCATTTTCTCTTTATAAAAATATATTTTAAAAGAATTCATTTTGAAAAAATTTCAAGTATAGAGGAAGTTTGCCAGAAGGGTAAAAAGACTTCCGTATCCTCTCACCTCAGTTCCCCAGTTCTTAACATTAATGAATCTGCTCCACTGTTTAGTGACCCTGGCTCACTTCCTTTCCCTGCACACACACACTCACACTCACACACACACATATATGTGTGGGCACACACCCCCATAATCATTCTTCTCTTTTGAACATTTAGAAGGCAGGCTTTACAGATGATGTCCCATCACTACTAAATACCCCAGTCTGTATTTCCTAACAACACGGACATTCTCCTACATGAGTAGCATATAGCCCTCCAAGTCAGAGAGCCAACAGCATTGCCACCCAATCCACAAACCCCATTTATATTTTGCCAACTGTCTCAACAGTATCTCTTGTTTCTTTCTGGTTCAGGATCCTATCCATTTAGTTAACCTGTCTGCTCACGCTCATTCAATCTGAAACAGTCTCTTAGTCCTTCCCTCAACAGTTTAATGACTAAAAACCTTACATTATATATAGGATGACCCTCAACGTGGATCCGCCTAAGGTTGACTGATGATCATACTTAAGTCATACTTTCTTGGCAACAACATCACTGAAATGATTCTGTGCAATACATCACTGGCAGTGTTAACCTTAATCTTGTGGTCGCACTGGTGTCTGCCAGATTTTTCCACAGCAGCATTTTGTAGAGAGTTTTCCAAGAGTACATCAATATGTTCTTCATCAAACCTCCACACACTGGCCTTACCATCCACTGACAACTCCATCTGAATCAGACACCTCTATGATGGGTGTCAAATGGCGATTTTCTATTTCCTTCATTCCTTCAACATTTATCTGTTGGCATGCTAGTAAAAGATAGAGCTTTCCATTTTCCTCCATGTACCAACTCATTATTTTATAACATAAGGACTTATCAGTTTCTATTTTACTCGCAAAATGGTGATCCATTTCTATTATTTATTTTAGTATTAAATTATTTATTTGGCCAGTGGGAGAGCCCCTTCAGTTTGTCTCCTGTGTTTTCTCAACATCTCCCACCACTCTGTACTTTCTGGCATAAAAAGGGTCATTATGTACGTTCCCTGATCCATCCCTAGAATCTCTCTTTTCTCCAAGGACCTCTAGTTCCTCTTAGTGGAGGCTAGGTACAACACATGGGCACTCAGTGGGCTTGAGGCTGCTGAAGTGTCATCACTTCTAGGCCCACTCAGCAAAAAAAGGTAGAAAAATATGTATAATGCTAGATGTCACATAATTTTAATATGTTGGAGCTTTGATTACAGGGCAATAACTAACAAAAACTTATGGCATTACAATTAGTGAGAAGAATAAACTTATTCTCTTTGCTCCTCCAACCCCTAGGTATGTGTAATCCTCGAAATTATAGTGATACACCTCCAACTTCAAAGAGCACGGTGGAGGAGCTTCATGAGCCAATCCCTTCTCTCTTCCGGGCCCTCACAGAAGGAGACACTCAGTTGAATTGGAACATCGTTTCCTTCCCTGTTGCAGAAGAACTTTCCCATCATGAGAATCTAGTTTCATTTTTAGAGACTGTTAACCAACCACACCACCAAAATGTGTCTGTTCCCAGCAATAATGTTCATTCACCTTATTCCAGTGACAAAGGTAATTGACAACAATTGACTTTTTCTGTCCTGCCCCCTCACTTTCTAAGAGCTCTGTGAAACCTATATTATGATTATCTTTTTAGAGCAGCTTTTTGGTTTTGAGTTTGTATAACCTTAAGTAAATTCTAAACATCAATAACCCCAAATCTCTGAGTAGATAAGGAGGCATGTCAAGCATATTGTCACAACTCCTTCATATTTTCAGTGATAAAAGCTATATTGGAAGATAGATATATGGTCTCAATATTTGTGTTAGATTTTAATTGTCTTTTTCAAAAGATGGCAACAGTACTGCTTACATAATGCAGTATTGGCATTGCTCACCATTAGGTAACATTCAAAGTAGCCTTGGAAATTGGGTTTTTATAATAACTTTGGCATCACAAATGATGCCAGGTTATTAGCTAAATTTCCTTATAAGCAAGTCAGTATTACAGACATCTGATTCCCAGGTAAATGAACCACACTCAGTTCCCTGCAGATGAGTACTGTGGGTCAGGAGGGAAACTAAATGAGAGAACATATATAACTTCGAGAAATATATTAGAGAACATTTATTAGTGAGTATAGGTCATACCTTAATTTTGGAATATAAAAGGCATGTAACTTTTAAAGCCCGATTTTTTTTTAAATAAAAGGTTCTACGTAGTTTTATTGTGGAAGAATAAATCAAATATAAAAATTACAGTTATTTGTTAAAATATAAGGTGATTTATGCATAAACAGTACAGTGTGTGCTTTTTTTAAAATTTGGCTTTTTGTTGTGGTCTCCATTTCAATCCTACCTGTCTAAAATAGTATGACCTTTGGCTATCAATGGAAAAGCAAAATAGCTGTTGTTAATCATACTCAAAGTAAGAATTCTTACTAACTTTTAAGTTAAAGTACTTTATAAGACAAGTTCCAGATCTTAGAAAACTTCATAAGTGAATGGAATGTGTCTTGCTACCATTTTCCCCATGATTATAATGTAAATAACATAATAGATATTAAATAATAAGTCATAAAATTTTCTCAAAGATTATTTAAATTCATGAAATAATAGGAAGCTAATTCCTGGAAACATGAACTATCCTTCAAGATAGAACTAAAGGTTCTCCTCTGTGACACCTTGCCCACGTGCCCCTTCCCCCAGGTGCAGGTAGCCACTTCCTACTCCTTCTCCCACATCTACAGTTTGATTTGTTGTCTGCTCACTTATATGTCTACCATTTTCTACTTAGTTCCTTGAATTCTCTGATTACTCTTTAAGTCCTTAATGGCTATTCCCTAGGAGACATTTAATAAATACTAGTTGAATAAATAATAAGGTAAGTTTGGTAAGTACCAGTCACTTAGAGATTTAAATGCTCCCCTGTCCTGTTCTCTGTTAACCCCTGGTGTAGTGCTGTGCTAGCCTCCTCAGTGTCCCTATTTAACCAGATCCCATCTTCTATACCCAGTGGTGGTTCTGCTGTCTTCTGATGCTACCCATCCACTACAGCCCCACTTGCCTCTACTCCATTCCAGTGCACACTACACCCATCTCCTTGTGACATTTTGTATTTTGTTACCTGCTAGCTTTGCTCTTAATTCTTCCTAGAACAAGTCAAGTTTTTTTCATTAAGCTTTCCCTTACTATCCAGACCCTTGGTGATTATCAGTTCTATAAATGGTTCTGTAAAATAACTTAGCCATTAATCATATACTCTCTATTAATGGTTTTTATTGTCCATTACTTCAGGCACCCTATACTTCTTTAGTCATATGGGGTTAACCACCAGGAGAACTTAAAATTGAAAAAGTCAAAAGTGGTTACTTGGAAACTAGGACTAGAAATTATTATGAATAATAATGAGTATTTCCTAATAGCTAATGCCAAGATTGCTAGTCATTTAGCATCATTTGAATCACTTAAGTTTATTTTATTTTATTGTAAATTCTCTGAGTAATTTTAGCACATTATTTTTCAAACTTCTTTTAGCTAGCAAACTCTCTCTTCACAGGACATCTTACCAGAAATGCCCAGTTTAAAAAGCACAACTCTGACACATGGCAAATGTTGTGGAGCTCAGACTAACTTTCAGATCAGGGTCTGAGGTCTGTAAAGTGACTAAGTAAGCCCTTTGCATTCTTCAGCTGGAGTGGGAGACTCTGGCTTCCTTCCCAGTCTGCTTAACAAATGTGACCTTTTTTTCCTGTACTTCATCCATTGTTCTGTGCAGACTAGCAATAAGAGAACTAAGATAAAATAACTTAATAATATTTAGTTAAGTACTAAAGTATTTCATATTTTTCTTATTTCTTGCTTTGAAATCTTAATTTTTTATTTTTCAGAACACATGTGTACTGTGGTTTATTTCGATGACTGCATGTCCATACATCAGTGTAAAATATCCTGTGAGTCCATGGGGGCATCCAAATACCGCTGGTTCCATAATGCCTGCTGCGAGTGTATTGGCCCGGAATGTATTGACTATGGTAGTAAAACCGTCAAGTGTATGAACTGCATGTTTTAGAGAAGGCAAAGAAATAGAAACCAAAGCAATTGAGTAAAAAAAATATATATATGAAAAGCTATTTTCTGAGCTGGTTGAATCAGAACGCCAGCAGGTTAAGAAGATGTAAAGAATTTGTGCTCAGTTACCTTTAAAATATGTCAAATCTAGCAATGTGTTAAATTATGATAACTGATCATATTGGTTTTACTGTCCACTAGCAATAAGCCTTTTCCTCTTTACACATGTACAGCTTTGGTTGTATGAGAAGCATTTACACAGAGAACACCTTGAAAGTTCTGAGGTTTCTAACATAAAGCCTGATGTCATTTTCTTCTAACATTCCAAAAGCGTTTTGTTTTGGAAGCGTTAGAACATGCTAACATAAGTTATGATTTGTTCATGCACTGCTCCTAGGACACTGAGTTGTTATAGTTGCATGCCATTCTCCACTGTGCCTTGTATTGCTTACCTGTTCTATAAATAGGGTAGATATTTAAATACGTTACCCTGAAACTCATTAAAATCAGCATAAAAAGCTTAATTTCAAACCTTTTAATGTTGGGTTTAGAAAGTAAATGCTTACTGTGTTTTACAATTTAAAATTTGAACATAGAATCCATCCTATAATACAAATACTTTAGGGAAAACTTTAAGGAAAGTTTCTTCTTCTCTTCTGTCTCCCTGCCCAAAGTGCTGATGTAGGTAGTAATGGAGAGTCTGTATCAAGAATTTCAGGGCATACCTATGAGACTGTTAAATGTACTGCTAGTATAAATAGTTAGGAAGTTAAAGCATTTCTCTGACTTAAGTTACCAGCTTAAAGGGCACTAGGAATGGCAAGTGAATGCTAGGTCGGACTCCACGTAGAGAGCAAGGAAACAGTTTGTTCCTTGTACAGAAATGGTGGAGCTGAAAGGGGAAGCTGCGCTCAGGCAGAGGGCGAGCCTGCTCAGCCTGGGCGCACACAGCCACGTTCTGTCGTGGGTCAGTGATAGGAGGGGCTAACGAAGAGAAGGCATGGTATGGACCAGGGAGGTTGAAAATGCTGGGGATTCAAATGGGAAACAAACTAAAAACTATTTACATTAATTATTTTGTTGTCTTGTAATCTTTCTTTTAGGTTTATATCTAGATCAGATGTTCTTATTAAACAAGTATAGTTGTACATTAGGAGGTTAAGATTATGAAACCAAAAAAATCTTTTTTCAAGATGTTAACTTCAAATACACTACAGAATATTTTGTCAACTTTTTATATAATATTTCAATAAAAATAAGCTTAGATACTATGTGCCCTTCATAGTAATAAAATTGCAATCCTCAAGCATCTAAACATATTTATATTTCAGACTCTTGACTTTATAAAATTATTAATTTCTCAAATAGGACATATTTGAATTACATTAAACTTTTTAGGAATACCTCTTTGTATGTCTAAATATTTTAGTTCATAAATATGGATAATTGTCTTAGACACTTTGTATTCATTATCTGAACAGTAATTATAAGATCATATGTAATATTATGATTACCCATCATGAAGTTTGAGGCCTTAATACCTTCTGTGCTCTTTCAGATAAACTCAATGAATATTCAAGGTACTTTAGCTTTTTGTAAAGTTGAAATTTAACTTTTGGATGTATTTTTTTAATAGGAAAACATTGAGATATCCTTTTCTCACTTTTACCTAGAATGCCTCTGTTTAAAAGCGCCTTGAAAACATTTTAGCTCCTGTTCTCCATTAATGCCAGTGAAGATGAGGGTTTTCTGCAACTGGAGAAAGTTTTAAAGGAATCTGTAGCCAGCTGATTCGTTTCAGCTTTGCAGTTTTTCAAAGTAATTTTCTGTGTACCTGCGAATAGAGGAATACTTCTGTGTTTGTTGACATGTTTAATGTTTCCTCAAATACAGCAACAAACTTTTTAAAACTGCATTTATTGTCTTTTTTAGGTCTTCATTACTAAATTTTCAAATGGAATATATCTTCTTTACCCTACATTGGGAGGATAATTTCTTGAATCATATTATGTTTTAGCTGATTTTTCTTAACCTCTGTTTCTCCCAGAAATTATCCCTAAGTGTAATGCTTAATTTCTCTGGTGTATAAAGGTGTTGAAAGATGGAGTTCGCCTGAAAGATTCCATTTCCGATTTTGACTATCAGTATGTTTTCAAATTATAACATTTGGAAGTCAGTAGCTCCACTAAAATTTAGACCTTTTATTACCATTCTAAGCACAATTTACTTCTATGTAGAAGTTCTAATTAAAAACAATTGTTTTTAATCAAAAAGTATGTTCTTACCTTTTTTTATAACTAGATTAAAAAACACTAAATTTTAAATCACTAGGTATTATAAAAGCAGTATATAAAAGGTTGTTTCCTATAGCAAAACATGTCCTTGCTAGAAGGTTTTTCTGTCCCCATCTGTCCCCCTGGTAATATCTGATTATTACTGAAACTATAGTGGCACCAAATCAAGTGGTAATTCAAATAAAATATCTTTGTTTACATAGAATGCCATAAAAGAGAGCTTCATTTAGAAATATAATTTCTAAGGTTTCAGAAAACAATTGAAGAGATGTTAGAATATTTGAACAATTATTTATAAATCACGGTAGCATTAAAATGGAGAAAAGAAACGAAACTTCTGGAAAAATGAGGTAAATATATAAGTAAACATATTTAAAGTTTGTTTTTATGGAAGCTTCTTTGAATATTTTTAAATCCATTATGCATTCCCCTGAGCCTGTGTTTATTGTATTTTACACGATCTACAACATATAAAGTTATGTATTTTTTCTTTGGTTGTCCCTGTAAAAAAAAAGTATTTTAATAAAAAATTGAAATGAGTGCGTTATGTTTTTTGTTAACTTCAGCATGGAACATCAGAAGAGGTTCGACATATCTGTCCAGTAAAGTTAATTTTTAAAGATTTTATTTATTTACTTTTAGGGAAAGGGGAAGGGAGGGAGAAAGAGAGGTAGAGGAACCACAGCGTGAGAGAGATACCTCGATCTGTTTCCTCTCATTGACTGGTTGCCTCTCACACACCCCCAGCTGGGGACTGGCCCACAACCCAGGCATTTGCCCTGACTGGGAAGCAAACCAGCAGCATTTTGGCTTGCAGACCGGCACTCAGCCCACTGAGCCACACCAGCCAGGGCTAAAGTTAATGTTTAAGGGATCAGCCAAAGCATGTCCCAAAGGATGTCCCTACGGATTCTGTTGAAACAAAGGATCTATAACAGTTTGCTCTCTTTTTCAAAATATATTTTATTCCAATGTGGGGGAAACTTTGAAATGAAATAATTAACTATTCTCCTTGCTCCAAGGGTCTTGTGATGCCAGCCAGCCTTACAAGAACTGTCTGGTGGTTGGAAGGAATTACAGAAAGGTCAGCATAGCAAAATAACTCTCATCTCTCCTGTAGTAATTCTTGCAGGATATTTCTAGAATTGAGATCTAGGGGCTGTACACTCATGGTAAAAGTCAGCATAATTTTACAGAATCTGTATTTTGACAGCCTGATGGATGGGGGATCTAGAGAGCAGAAAATTCAAAAAGGCAGATTACCAGTTTGAGTGACTTTAGGGAATGACAGATCTGACAAATTTGGGGGTGTAGAATTAGTTTTAAGAAAGAGTACATTTGATAAGAAAAGGGTTTTTTGTGCTGAAGATGTCCGTGGCAGTTTTCATGTGGAGGTGAGAAGCAGAGAGGGTTAACCTGGAGATTCAGAGTTGAGAGGGACTATCTCTAAGCTTGAACAGTCAGGAGAGACCGGACAGCTGCCAGCTATGGCGCACTTGGCCTAGTCAGGCTGCTCCACACCTAGCATGTTTTGGTTTCCTAAGGCAGCAGACATGCCCTTAGCTGTGAGTATTAGGAGTTATAACTCAGACCTTTTAGATTTTTCCAGTAAAAAAATTAATTTATTTCACATTCTTTTACTTTAAAGTCTGTGCTACAAGGATGGAGCCAGCAATAATTCTTTTGAGATGAGAATTCATAGAACAGCAGCAAAGAAAAAAAGATTTCTGCCCTCCCAGACTGGTTCTGGGACTCAGAAGCCTGAAGAATTGCAGAAGCCCCGCCAGTCATGGGCACAGAAATTCCCTCCCTTGATTGAAGGTAGCCACTGCAGTTAGACATAGTCACCGCTGAGATCTCTTTAGGGCAAAAATTGCGTTGCTGACCCTCCTAACTTCTATACTCCATGCTGCAGCAGAGTGGGATGTTTTAACACACATGTGCAGGCAATCATTGCCCCAACCCGTTTCTGTTTGAGCAAATAGCAAGGTCTTTTTGCTCCTTTGCCTCCGAGGGTTTGAGTTACCCAGAAAGAAGTAGAGCAACACAGACAACCTGCCTTTTGTTTTCCAGAAGTCTCACCTGCTCTAGGGGGTTTGGCTGGGGGCAGGGGACAGTACCAGTGACTCTGGGGCCCAGAGACTGCCCCAGCCTCAACATGCCTTGGAAGAGGCTAGAGGTCTAAGACTTGCTTGGCAGTTCACAGCAAGCCCTTGCTCCCGAGCCTGCAGTTGCCTTTTTCTAGAAGTTTCAACTTACGAATATTAGCAGCGCAGCTCAGCCCTTATTGTCCCGGGCCTCCCAAACTTGCCTCTAGGATTATGTGAGACCCAAGCACGATAGGTGGCAGAGACTGTCTCATGGCAGACATTTGATGGGATGGGGCTTAGAGTTAGATATTATTAGATTTAAAGAAAATAATGAGGTGAAATGCTGCATCCCTGGGTTTGTGGAATGGCAACTCTATTCCAAGCTTCATCAACCTGGGCCACCACAACCACATTCTCTCTAGCTCTCTCCAGTCTCCTTGCTGTTGGCTGAACCCTTCCACAGCACTCCAAGTTCATTCCATCTTTGGGTTTTGCGTAAGTTGTTTTCTTTGCTATATCTGTTTTTATGCAAATTTTGGCTTCTTGTTCTCATTCAGATCTCAGCACAAATATTTCCATCACCATTTCTAAAACAGCAACCCCTTCCTTCATCACCCCAATCCCACTACCCTGTTTTATTTGTTTAACAGCAGGTAAGTCTCCAAAAGTATTTATCGGTTACTTACCTCTTCTCTACTAGCGTAAAGGTAGGGACCTTGTTTCTCCTGTTTATCACTACCTTAAACAGTTCCTCAGCACCCTAAGATGGCAAGCACAAACTGTTTTATGGATGAATGAATGTCAGTGCATCATACTATACATCTGCAGCTCCTCAGCACGCCTTTTAGCGCCCCACTCTTTGGTCCTGCTGAGCCTGCCAAGCCTGCCTGAGACCTCTTCATTTCGCAGTCCCACTGCAGTCCCACCGAGCTGCATCAGTCCCTCTGTAAATGCTGTTTCATCAGCCTGGATGCTTTTCTCTCTGTGCCCTCCCCTCACCCTTTTCACTGACTCACTCACAGAGGTCTCAGCTTGGTTAACCTTCATTATTCTAGATCCTCCAAATCACTCCAAGGTTGAAAAACAGGTTTCTATTAAGCAAGATAATTAACCATGATTTCTTATGACTTCAGTAGAAACGGATACCAGAGAACCAGTGACACCAATTGAAAACAAATAAAGGGCAGATTAGATGGCAAGACTTGAGCCAAGATTTAGCCGGACATTCCCCACCACTACCACCAAAAAACAAACAAAAACAACAACACATGGCCTAAAGCAGGGCCTGCCGCTGGAGGAGTAGGGTGAAATGTGTGTGCCTTATGGACAACTGACTACCAAGAGGAAAAGCATGCCCAGTCTTCCCACATTTGCTAATCAAGTTATAACTCTGTCCCCTATTCAGGATGTGAGGGGTGGAGATGGTGGTAATAAATATATAGGGCAGAGAAAAGCCCAGATGTGCACTAAATTATATCCTGCCCAGGAAGGAAACATCAGGGTCAGAAAAAAAATGTTGTCAACAAGTAGTCCCATAACCCACATCCTTTAGGTCCAAATTACACACATTTCCTTCATCTTCCCAAGTTTTCAGAGAAGTCTGCACATCCCATTGAGATTAATAAAAAAATTGGACTTTGCATATCCCTGGTTATTATGCTTTTGTCTTATTCTCTATGTACCCTCTGATGACATCTTCAAGTATGGAATGTCTTTAGGAAAAACTCGCAAGAACTTGTAACCTGACAGAATCTTGAATCTTTTCATGTTCCAAAGGTCATACAACTTTTTTTTAATCCTCACACGAGGATATGCTTATTGATTTTAGAGAGGAAGGGAGAAGAGAGAGACAAACATCGATCAGTTGCCTCCTGTATACACCCCCACTGGGGATCAAACTCACAGTCTTTTGGTGTATTGGACAACACTCCAAACAACTGAGCCCCTGGGCCAGGGCCAAAGGTCATACAGCTTTTAGGATTTGGGTTATCTCAAGATGACTTTGACTAACTAGTGGCACAACTTTGAGTTCTTTCTCTAGCTAAAGGTTTTGCCAGAGTAGCGTTCTGATGTGTTTAATTTCAGTGGTTAAACTTCGATATGTCTAGTTCACTCATGGTGGTCTATTTTGCATATGTTTTAAACTTTCGGAGTGTGAGCTTGCGTTCAGCATGACTTTGTGCCGTTCCTAAGAGGCCTGGATTGTGAATATATATATACTTTCTGGAAAGATTTTTATTTGCATCTGCAGCTACTGCCAGAGATTACTAACCCAGAAAACCTTGATGTGAGTTTCTTGGTTTACAGGAGTTAAGTATACACATCAGTAGAAGACATTTGAACTACAGAGCAGCATGAAGGTTTGCTCATAATCAGGTACTCTCGGGGAGACATTTGCTCCATCCAGAGCCCAGAACAGCATAGAGAGTTGTCCTTTTGTCCTTTGTTCTCTCATCATCAGAGGGAGGTTGATTTCCAGTCCATATTTTTTGGAAACTCTTGAACGGGTCTCAGCTTCTTGGGCAGAGAGGAGGGCCTCTGTGCTATAATCCCTGTGTTGTGTGGGCCTATACCTCATCCTCTGTCTTCTTGCCCAATAAGGTTCTAGTCTCGGTTACTGAGATTAGCCAACACCCCCAGGACAGAAGTAACACCTGTGCCGATCTGGCTTTTAGCTTCAGCATCACGTTTTTATTTTTTGATATGGAGAACTGCCTTAACTTTCATAAACTTAGCTTTATATTTTTTAAAAGATTGGTTATGTTCTATCAGCATTTCTCACTGGTTTTCATCAGGAATTTTTTTCCAGTCTGCAAATTACTGGGGATAGAGCTTTGAACACTTACTTTCCAATATAAAAATTAATATGTTAGTAAGGTTGAGGATTCAAAGAAGAATAGTGTCAAGAATTCAAATTTCTGGTAGACATTACCTGGGGTAACTTCCTTCTCACTATGACCACTCAGTGGCCTCTTGTGTGTTGTAATTAGCAGGCATCCAGTCACAGCTGCCGTCAAGACCCCTGACCCCAGGGAGGACAGCCTATCTCTAGCTGAAGAATTTGAAAGTTGAAGATAGACATCTAGAAACCCAGGCACCTCTTTGGAGAGGAATTCTACCAGTAACCTGCTCTAGAGTTGACATACATGCTGCCCTTCCCAATTTAATACCTTTGATTCAGGGAATTACCCCAACAACCTTCCAGTTAAATGCTTGATCTTTCTTTAGAATCTATTTCTGTTGCTTGTACCAATACTAAATGTCTTAGAAAGTACATTTAAAATCAGGTTTTGGATATTAAAATATAAGTGATACTGTAATTAAAGCAGGGTGGTACTGGTATATTAACAGACATATCTATGGCATAAGTCTGAAAATAGTTCCAAATGCATAAAATGTGAAGTATAATGTGGTCTTACATGCCAGTGGGGAATTGTTAAATATGGGAACAATTGCATAACTAACTGTCTTAGTCAGTTTGGGCTGCCATTACAAATACCATAGATTGGATGATACAAACAGCAAACATTTATTTTCTCACAGTTCTGGAGGTTGGAAAGTCTGAGGTCAGGGTGTCAGTATGGCCAAGTATTTGGTGAGGGCCCTCTTCCCGATTAAGTGCTCACATGGTCTTTGCTTGGTGTACACACACAGAGAAAGAGGTTTTCTGTCTTTTTTTCTTTAATCTTCACCCATAGGCATTTGTTGATTTTAGGGGGGTGGGAGAGAGAGAGAGAGAGAAATGTCCATCAGTTGCCTCCTGCATATGCCCCAACTGGGGATCAAAGCCACAATGTAGGTATGTTCTCTGACCAGGAATTGAACACACGGTCCTTTGATGTACAGGATGATGTCCCACCCAATGAGTCACCTGGCCAGGGCTCTGTCTCTTTCTTTTATAAGGACATCTGTCTCATCACTGGGGCTCTACTAGCATGACCTCATATAAACCCAATTACCCAGTTACCTCCCAAAGGCTCCATCTCCAAAAACTAGCACTACGGATTAGGGCTTCAACGTTTGAACTTCGGGGAGAACACAAACATTTAATCCATAGTACTAACCATCGAAAAAAGAATAAAACTAGAATAACACCTCACATAACAAAGCAATTCCACATCAATCAAAGATTTAAATACAAAAAAATTTAAACTGCGAAATTTCCTCCAATAGAGTTAATGTTTAAATCTTAGTGTAAGGGAGGTCTTTCTAATTTATAATTAAAAACTTTTAAAGTCAGTAAAGATTGATACATTTTACTACAAAGCCAAAATGTGAATTTGGAAATTTTTTAAAAGACATCATAAACAATGAAAAGACATAAAATGGGAAGATTTTTTTTGAGAAGTCAGTAATAAAAAGGATAACAACGTGATTAAAAAAGTAGTTGAAAGTATATAAATGGACTATTCAAAGAAACAGGAAATGCCAACGACTATAAAGATTCTCAACCTCTCTCAAAGTTTAAGAAATGCAAATTAGGATATGAACACAAAATAAAAACATGGAAATAGCATATTCATCTATCAAATTGGCAATGGTCAGCATTTTTCATCTGTAAAACTGACAGTGTTAATCTAAAAATAATTCAAGAGACAACAAGCATGCATTGTTCTTTGCGAAGCACTGATTGAGGCAGAAACCCAAATAGTGTTCCAATTAGGAGGCAAGGCAAGGGGTATATATGAAAAAGGGAAGAAGAACGATTACATCAATGAAGAGGAACAAATTAATGAAAGGGAAAAATTACAACAATACAAGGAAGATATATCTATAGGTGCAAATAAGCTAACAGTGATGTTAATCTAAAGAATATTTTTCATTTTCAGTCCATTACTCATAGTATCTACTTCCTTGTTATCTGCATAGAGTTGTGTGGAGTACAGCATTGTGTTAGGGCCACTTTGTTCGGGCAAACGTTACTTTGCCCAGCTGTTGTTTTTTTTTTTTTTAATTTTATTTATTTATTTATTTTTAGAGAGAGGCAAAGGGAAGGAGAGAGAGAGGAAGAGAAATATCATGTGTGGTTGCTTCTCATGTGGCCCCCACTGGGGACCTGGCCTACAACCCAGGCATGTGCCCTGACTGGGAATCGAACCAGCAACTCTTTTGGTTCATAGCCCGAGCTCAATCCACTGAGCTACACCAGCCAGGGCTGTTTTTTTTTTTTTTTTAAGATTTTATTTATTTATTTATTTTTAGAGAGGGAAGGGAGGGAGAAAGAGAGAGAAAGAAACATCAATGTGCGGTTGCTGGGGCCATGGCCTGCAACCCAGGCATGTGCCCTGACTGGGAATCGAACCTGCGATGCTTTGGTTTGCAGCCCACGCTCAGTCCACTGAGCTACGCCAGCCAGGGCACTTTGCCCAGTTTTAACATTCCAAAGGTATGCAACGTAGTTCCTCTAGAATAGCAGCTCCTACTTCATTTTAAAGTGGTTCCATTTATATCAT